>KV017515.1:247409-260077 GCA_001598015.1 Dorcoceras hygrometricum | reverse complement strand
TGTTAGAGTAGATGCCCAACTAGCCAACTTGTGGTGTGTGGGTTTTATAGACTCTTGTACAAACAGTCTTTATATATGATATTCGCATTCTTTTATATGGCATTCTTTACTTTCATTATGTGTGTAATGATTTACAATTACGTTGAGTAAAGACCTAGAATGCACTAAAGCGTATGTTAGATGTGATAGTGGGTATGACGGCTATCATGGAATACATCTAATAGTCGCTGTGTATTCTGAACCTGTTCCTAGTCGATTGGGCCGTCAAAATGAGGATAAGGCCGCCCGAGTTCGAGACTAGTATCTGCGATGCGAAGTACCATGTTTCATTGGTAGGGAACATTGTGATGTTCTGAGCATGCAGATAGATAGTGACCTGGTGATCTATCGAACTACCCTCGTTCGGACTTTCCAAGTGGTTACCATTGGTCGAGTGGATAAGTCCGAGGTCTTGGTTGTACTGATTAGTCCTCACGACTCAAAACTTCATTGAGACTCTACATGATAGGCGTCTCACTTTGACCCGTTTGCCGACTCACCTGGAGTCATAAGGCGTCGGGATTGGGTGAGACCCCGATGCATGTAGGAGTCGATGCATCGTTGTCGAGGATTCACCGCTCGCAGACATGCGTGGATATCCTATGCTATCTTAGGGGATAATAGTGTATAAATCTCTGGCCATAGTACTAGAAGTGTTTTAGGTAAATGTGTTTACCTAGTTACACTCGCGATGTCACTATTCTGATCTCCAAGATGTATGCATAGCTATCGGATCTATAGCGACTCTCGATTTACCAATGGTCGTTGATTTGATCGGGATATATGGATTGAAAGGACCGTACTGTACGCTAACCACGACCAACTGGTTCTTGCAGGCACTATCAGTGATACCTAGGGGATCATGGGGTGATGTTGCTAGACGCTTTACCATGATCCGTTGGGCAAGTCCGGGATTGTGATTCCGGAGCCGCAATGGTTGTGGGCCCACGGCTAGCTGTATCCCTGAACCATTGAGGGTCACACAAGTACTGGATTCGAGATTCCCGCACGGATACTCAGCTCAATGTGTTGAGCACGAGAAGAGGATTTTGGGAAGTGCGACTTCCTAAAAGTCAACAGGGGTCAAACCGGGGTTCCCGCTGTTGAGGGGCAAAACGGTCATTTTACGATTTAGGGTTATATGATCTGAAAAATTGTTTTTCACATCATAACATTCAGTTTCGGAAACTGAGTCGATCGGTCCGATCTGATCGGCGATCGGAGTTACGATAAAGTTGCAGCGATGGATATCGTCATTTGGACCCGGGCCCGTTGGGCCGGTCCAAGTCCATCATTAAGTCTATTTAATTAGACTTAATGACTTCATTGAATACTTGATACAACACTACATTGATAACCCTAAACCTACTTCTAACCGCCGCCCCTCTCCTCTCACAAGCCACCGCCGCCGTCGACCTCCACTCAGTTTCGGAAACTGAGTCGATCGGTCCGATCTGATCGGCGATCGGAGTTACGATAAAGTTGCAGCGATGGATATCGTCATTTGGACCCGGGCCCGTTGGGCCGGTCCAAGTCCATCATTAAGTCTATTTAATTAGACTTAATGACTTCATTGAATACTTGATACAACACTACATTGATAACCCTAAACCTACTTCTAACCGCCGCCCCTCTCCTCTCACAAGCCACCGCCGCCGTCGCCTCCACGCGCCGCCGGAAAAATTGTTTCCGGCCAATTCGACGAGGAGAATCCGATCGTGCTGACCTCGTCAGCGCTTCTAGTGCAGCCTGACGAAGGAGTCTCGGATCTGGTCATGGACCGGATTGGCATAAACTACCGCAATCTACCGAGAAGAGCCGGATTCTTGTAATACCGGTTGGAGCCAGGCACAAGTGCCAGCAAGGTAATCCGCTTAAACATCCTATGAATGTCGTAGTTTGTTTATGAATTTTTCGTATTGATCGTCTCCCGGCCCCTTTCTATTGTTCTTCCGCTGCCGTGCCGGGGGGCGGATCCGGATCCCCGACAACTTTCGGAAAAATGAACAGTAGGTATCTATCAACGGATATCACTTTCTGGGAAACGAAGGTTACTGATAACAGATATCACTTTCGGGAAAATGAACATTAGGTATCTGTCAATGGATATCACTTTCTGGGAAACGAAGGTTACTGATAACAGATATCACTTTCAGGAAAATGAACAGTAGATATCTGTCGGGAAAACGCAAAACCCTGCTTTGACTCCGACAGATTCTAAACAAACTAGCTTCGCTTATCTAATCAGGACTTGCTCCCGATCGAACCAGCGTTGCTTATTCGTTTAAATTCAAAGTCCAGAGTCTTCATACTTCAGGAAAAACAAGAACTTCTCTGGAATCTGTACAACTCAGTATATTTTAAGTACATCATTCCTGGTTAAACTTTCTGGTGAGTTTCCTCAAAACTAAGTATCAAAGCAGTGAATCCATTAGCTCATACTCAAACATTAACGAAAGCTAAACTGAAACTGAACAGGCAAGCATACGCAGAAAACAACGAAGCAATATATGTTTTCTCAATACAGCAAGAATCAGATTTACTTTCCTGAAATGATGGTCGCGACGTGCAGATGATCACGGTTGGAAATCTTCACAAGCACACCGAAAAAACTACTCAATTTGGAAGAACTAAAAGTTTTAAGTGCAACCAAAAATGAATCCAGAGGCTTACGTAAATCCTTATATAAAAGGGAGAATGATTAATTAGTAGGTGAAAACACTTGAGTAGGCATGGCTGTCGTGCCAACTCCTTGTCCTTTCTCAAAAGATTTATTAAAACTCCCCACTACTATTTTGATTTGCAAATATGATAAAACATTTAAAACAGAGCTCCCTTTTTAAAGATCTCATTTTTATTTTCGAAAGGAAACAAAGTCTGGATTCTAACAAATATGTGCTTGGGTGAAATCTCTCCGGGACCCTCTGACTGTTGCCTCAACCTGAAAAAGAGAAAGGATCTGAATGCTCAAAAAAACTCGAAACAGCCCTTGGAAAGAAAGGCTAAGCAATTTGTGGTTCTTTGGGATTTTGGGGCGTTACAGATGGAATCAGAGTTTATTGCTTTAGATAAAGCATGGGAATAAGCCGAGTGACTTAGAAACTTCCTTGAATACATTTCTTATTGGAATAAGCCAGTGCCTTATATTCATTCATTGTGATAGTATCAGCAATATGAAGAGCACAAAGTAGTATGTACAATGGTAAGTCTCGACATATTCATCGAAAACACAATACCATTAGATAATTAATCTCTAATGGAGTTATTTCGGTTGACTACATAAGGTCAAAGGAAATCTGGTGGATCCGTTTACTAAAGGTATAAATAGAGATCAAATGTACAAATTAATGGAAGGTATGTGATTAAAATCCACAAAATAAAATGTTTATAGCGGTAACCCAACCTTGAGAATTGGAGATCCCAAGACCTTGGTTCAAAGGGACATCTAAGTTATAAACATCAGTTCGAATACTTGGAACTTGTAAAGTCTCATTCCTGTAAAATCCAAGTAAGATATACCTGCAACATGTGGTGAGGTTAAGCTTGCTTTTAATGATTTGTATACCTAAAAGGTAGGGTATGACAGGATACCCTCAATAGGAGATCACCTATATAAGTGAGAAGTAATGACCGCTTCAAATGAAAAAAAAAACACTTAGGAATCTAAAATATGGTCCATGGCCGAAAAAGACATATGTTAGAGTTATTATTGTGTAAGTACCATTGTCTTGATTTTGCACAAACGGTTGGCTAGTTCAAGATATCACGTCACTACCTAACTAGTAAATCCGATGGTATGTTACTAAGGAAGGTTCAAGGTCAAAAGCTACATATCCTGATACAATAATAATTCACAAAGAACTTTCAAACGAGTCAGAACACGTGAATTGATTCTTTCATGTGGGGGATCGTTGAGAAATGTGAATGAAAGCTGTCAGGTCGCAAGCAGTCTAGTCGCAAGCTGTTTCATGTCGCAAGCTGTGTCGAGGTCCTAAGCTGAGTTGACCCTGCGAGCTGGGTTGACCCCCGCGGGCTGAGTTGACCGTCCTGAACTGAGATGAGTACGCCGTGCTGATCTGCGCGATCTAGTTCGAAGCCCCGAGCTGATCTGGGCAGGCATGCTGATCTGCATCGAATCGAACCGGTTCTTCTGAAACAATGCAAATGTTCATGCTGGAATGCATCATGCTCCGTTCCTCATGAAGCAATGCACCTGTTCGAAGCAGTGCAACTGTTCGAAGCGGTGCCACTGTTCGCAGCAGTGCAACTGTTTGAAGCAACGCACCTAGTCGAATGAAGCAGTGCACCTATTCGAAGCAGTGCACCTGTTCGGGATGGAGTTACTCGAAATCATGCGTCCATTCAAGGCAATCGACCACCTATTATAATACAGGCAGTTTAGGCATTCGAGATTCAATTCACTCCGATTTCTCCTGTTGTCTTCTGCACTATATTTGCCCTTTGTTTTCCCTGCGTTCTGTTCCCGACTCCAACAAAGTTCAAACACTTGTTTTGTTCGCTGGAATTACTCAGTGTGGTGCTACACTTCGTAATTCGCAGGTCGTTGTATCTTAGGGACGATTGCCGCAATGAGAGCATTATACTATGGCAATTTCGTCTTGCGGAAAGAGGACTTTCCTCACCTCGACCAATCATCGTTCATGGACTGTTGACAGACAGATTAGAGACACCAACATGTGTTACTTTGTCACATTCTTTGTATCATCAAAAGTATCTGGAAATTGATTTACAATTGTTTGCTTGCAGGTGAATGATTATTTCAACTTCTTGTTCACATTGGTTATTTCGAGGATCCTAATGAGATAATGTTACGTTGTTCATCTAGATACAACTTTGCTTCCCCTACCCTTAGTGTTGGAAACTCCGACTCATCTAATGGCAATCTGCAAACCTCACAGTAAACAAGACTTGCTCTTTTCTCTCTTTTACGTACACTTATAATAAAAAAATAGGATTTCAATATTTAGTCTGCAATTTGTTTTAACTTTTCTTTTTCTGTATTCACTCTTTGCTGTGATGATCTCATATCTCAATGGTAGTTGATTACCATTAATCAAATTATTTTAAAAATGATATCATCCTAATTAATGTTTTTTTTATTTATTATTCAAGTCGTAATGCGACTATTATCAAACTTGGATTTGAAGTACTTGACTTATCCGTAAAAACTATTTGACATAGATTTTGGATGCCGGGGTCCACCTTATACCTATGAAATTAGGAGAGAACATAAAAGAAGAAAATAAAGAGTCCCTACAGGATTGTGCAAAAGTAGTAAATTTTCCTTCATCATCATCCCAATGATGGATTGAAGGCTGACCGTGAAAGAGCAAAAGAGTGTTGGCAAACCATAGAACCTGTAGTTATTCCAAGTGCTCGACACGACAGGATACATCTACACCCATGGTTTGCCGAAACGGTAGCGGGACGGCCGTTCCGGCCGTTCTGGAACCGGAAAGGAGGTCGCCGATGCCAAGTTCCGGATCATCAAGGGAGTTGTTGTGTAACGGCGTGTTTGTATATGAGAACGGCTAAAAACCGGTGGAACGGCCGTTTTATTGCAAAACGGAACGGCGTCAAGCTCTCAGACGGCCACTGCGAATGTTTTGAGAAACAGACATTTCCATTTATCGTCGTAGATCCCAATAGAAAACAAAATTGGAAACAAAATCAAAACCAGAAACTAGAATAAAAATACATAAGAACAACGATGGTAGCGACTGGCCGAAGAAGAAGAAGATGAACGAGGAAGAAGATGACGCAGTGGAGAAGGCCCAATTAGTGAAGAAGGCCCAATTGTAGAGAACGATTTGGCTAGCTTAGGTTTTTATTTTTTAGTTTTTTTTATTATTAATAAAAATGCTATAAAATATTTAGTGATTAGCGAGGTTTCGGTCTTTGAGAAAAACCAGGGTCCATATATTTTCAGGTCGCGCTTTGTGATGAACCCCTTTAGTATTTTGATAATATAATGAAAGTTTTAAAATCTAAATGTTAACTAATTAAATAAGCATAATAATAAATCATATAAAATAAATTATTAAAATTCAAAATTAATAAAATAATAATTATTTATTTTATCTGTATTAGGGATGATCGAAATAACTGGTAATTTTTATTTAAGTAAAATTAAATAATCCGTAATATTATCTTAGGTTAGATTTATAAATTAAATAATATTATTCAATCAATTACAAAATATTTATCCATATCCTTTATTTTTTTATATTTTTTAAAAAATTCCGTGACGCGACCGTTCCGTGAAACGATAATGGAACTGGAACGGAAGCCCCCGCGACGATCGCCGCGACCGTTATTGCGAACCATGTCTACACCTATAAGATTTCAAATTTGTAAGTCATTATAACTCTGCATCATTCATTAGCAATTCCATGTTAATACTTAATGGAGAGAATGACACTGCCCAAGATATGCTAGAAAAGAGATTCTCCATTTTTTCATGCATCAAATGTGCTCCTGCAGCATCATATCGTAAACGTTGATTTGAAAGGTACTCTGAAACAAATGAAACTACAATCTCCTGAAGCAACTGGAACTGCATTTTCTGAAGTAATTGCTAACTTGGCTCAAAATCATAACCATGAGCATAGACGTGAACGTGGATATGGGCGTCGACGTGGCCAAAGAAGAAACTATTAGCGACGAAATGGGAAAAATATACATAACCCGCCACAAGAAGTGGAGTCCCATTGATGAACAAGCAAATGAAAAAAAAACGTATGAAGACGGGTGTTACATATGTGGAGTAGAAGGGCATTAGTCTCGTACTTATAGTACAACAAAACATCTTGTAAACTTAATCAAGGAAAAAGGAAAAATATAACCAAATTTTATAGATGATGATTAACCAATTGGTATAACACACTTGACGTTTCAGATTTCTTTGCCGATCCGAATTGAAAAATAGACCACTTGATTGGTGGTGGTGCATTAGAAAACAAGGAATAATTCGTTTTCTTTAGTCTATATCTACTTTCAAATTCTGTTATCTTTTTGTTATGGTGATCACGTTTTAATTTTCAGTTAGGTGTTGGGATTGTAATTAGAGTATTTTATATGGTTATGCAATAAAATTAATTTCTTAACAAATGATATATTTTTTGAAAATTTTGCGTTCTTTGTGTTATAACTTCTATTATATTCTAGATCGATGTGGAAACATCATGATGTATGCCTTACAGATAGTGGTACAACTCATACCATCCTTCAAAATAAAAGACATTTTTGGAATTAACATTAGATGAAAATAATGTTATAACAATATCAGAAGCATAAAAAATTATTGAAGGCTATTGGAAAGCAAAACTCATTTGACCAAATGGTACAAACCTATACATTGAAAATGCGCTTTATACCATCAAATCCAGTAGCTTAGCTTTAAAGATATCCACGCAATGATATCACATTGAAAAATTAAATGAGATAATGTCGAATACCTTTGTATTGCATCTTTATTTATAGCCAGAAGAACACAAAAGAAAAATTACGTGCACTTCAATTTGGGATGTATTTTAAAATAATAAATGCAATGAATAAAACACTATCACAAACTAGAGGTTTGTTGAGCAACAAATTTTCAAATTTGGCATGATTGATTTGGTCACTCTATTGTTGAGTTAAGCGTGCATGGATGAGAGTAGTACTGAGATGAGAGACCTCTTGGGGAGCTCTTGTACGTCAAACTGCTGACATTATGTACTTCATTCGGTTGACGAGGTGGACTGTAAAACTGTGAAACAGATTTTAATGGGTATTATTATCTCTGCTAGAGATATGTACAACAGTAGGGAAAACGGTAAGACTGATATAAAACAACATCAACAATTAGATATGCACATCCTCGGACTCATGGACCTAATAACCAGACTCAAACGCACATAATAGGTGCACTATGTGCTACTATATTATAAGATAATAAAGTTGTATATTAGCTAACAGCTATAACTTTGACCTGGTGGTAAGCGTTTAATCCTAACAATTGATATCAAAGCAATGTCAAGAGTTTGGTCTCCCAATAAGCATATTTCTATACTTTTGGGGGGAGAGGGATTGTTCAGTTAAGTGTGCATGGGTTAGAGTAATACTGTGATATGTGACCTCCTGGGAAGATCTCACGCGTCAAGTTGCTGATGTAGTGCCGCTTGATCTGGTTGATCAAATGAGCTGTAAAAGTATGAAGTCAGATCTTAAAGGGTAATACTATCTCTGCTGGGATAGATCCGGATATAGGGGATATGGAAAGACTGATATCTAATGGATATGAGGCAACAATATCAGTTAGATACGCTCATCCCGGACTCATGGGTCTAACAGTCCGACTCTAACCTACATAATAGGTGCACTCTATGCTATCATATTGTAAGGAAATAAAATTACACATTGATTAACATGTATAGCTTTTGGCATAATGGTAAGCGCTTAATCCTAACATCATGGGACAACATTGATATGCAAATAATAGTTAATTTAGATGGACACCCTTTAAAGAACCAGAAGATTTTTTTATATAATGATTATCCGTGTGTTGTTTGTTCACAGGTCAAAATCATTAGAAGACATTCTCCAATAAATTTGATGCCGAAACTCCAACATTTTTGCAGAGAATTCATGGGGTTACCTATGGGCCTATACACCCATCAAGTGGACCACTTTCTAATTTAGGTATTGATTGATGCTATCTACTCAATGATCACATGTTATCTGAGTTCAAGTTGAAATACAGCTTTTGCTAGATTACTTTTGCATATCATTGAAGTACGAGCTCAATTCTTAGATTATTCTATTAAGACAATTCATCTTGATAATGTTGTTGAATTTATCACAAGCATTTGATGACTATCGCATGTCAATAGGTATATTAGTTGTGCATGTCAATAGGTATATTAGTTGTGCATTCAGTTGTTCACGTCCATATACAAAATGGCTTAACAGTCATGTATAAACCGTTTGGAATTAATTGCATGACCAACTCATGAGAACAAAGCTTCCATCTTCTGTATTTGGGGCATGCCATAATACATGCTGCATCATTGATTTGTATAAGGGCAATTAATTATCCACCAATACTCATCCTTACAAGTCCCCCTGCCACCTATGCAATGAACGAAAATGGGTGCGAACCGCAGATTTACGTTGGATGATTCACCATCTATCATTAAATATTTAGAATATTTAACAGGTGAATATATGGAACATTGATTTTATAGAACATTCATTTCTAAAACAAATGACAATTATGACGTATTGGATCAACAATTAACTAGTGACAGTAAGACTTAACCAAATTAACACTTTACAAGTGCGAAATACAAACGTGAAATAATAGAATTAGGAACAACACAGTTTAATATGTGCGTTAAACTACGAGATAGAAAAACATGATAACATAGAGTGGCGTGTATAACAACTACCCCAAGGTGATCAAAACATACTTTATACCCAGTATCCTAGCCCGTAATATAAGTATTCAAAACTAACAATCCTATCATTCTTTCATTACCTTCAAACCATCAAAAAGTTGACTTTATAACGTTTGCCCAGAAGCTTCCTTCAAAAAATTTCAACCAAATAATTCATTTTTCCAAATTATATGTTAGTCATTGTTACACGGCACTCTTAGTTTGAGGAGTTTGGCTTGTTTTGATATTTGAAAATGTTGTTCTTAGCTTGTAATATTTGTTTCCCTAGATAAGTACTGTTTTATGGAAATACTTATGCATCTCTATTCTAGAAACCTATCTCCTTATTGTACAGATTCTATTGATACTCAATATCATGTTTCCTCATCTATAAAGCTTCTAAAATCAATCATATCGGTTTCCGATGTAATATGGTGCAGACTATCATCCAGAATCAAAAACCATGATTGGAAGAACTCTTTAAATTTACCAAGTTGAATTGATCATATATTTGATTACGAATTGTAGGCTTATATTAGATAGGATGTAACCCTATATATTTCTAAGTAACTAGTAGTAGTCGACACCGAAATTCTGAATAAGAAATAGAAGTAATCTTTGTTCAGTCGGTGTTGGGAGAACAACCAAGTTAGGAGTCGTTCAGTGCCATTCTGAGTTGAAAAATTAAATGTTGGTGGTACATCAACTATTGAAAGATTTGTTCATTCCTCAGAAGAGGAAGGTGATGTTATTGTGTGGTGCTCGCCAAACAGATTCCACGGGTTGTGTTCTTCGTTTAGCGTCAATATAAATAGGGAGTCTTTTATGGTTTTTTTTTATTAAGTCCTATTTGAGTGTAACATTTATTATCATCTAGTGAATTCATTTGACGTCTAGGTGTGGTCCCATAGATATAGGTCGATAATCGAACTATGTTAAAATTCTCCTATTCATTATAGTTACATTAGTTGCACTAATGAACCATCATAAGTATCAGAGCAGGTCACTATCTTTATTTAGTGAAATCCGTGACTACTGTATGTGTTATTCATGGACATCTGCAAAATGTCTAAACAATTTTTTGTGATAAGTTGAGTGCCATAAATATATCCAAACGCTGTAAGGTTTGAGACCTTGCGTGTGACGCCCGAACCCAACGGGGCCACGAGAATTGGGTGAATAAAAATTTTCGAATAAAAGAAGGGCTAAAAGATAATTCGCTATAGGCTGTATTTCCTATAACTTGAAAAGAACAAAACAAACGACAAGCTCAAGGATCAGCAGACACTTAAATTGCGCGCTACCTGCTAAAAACATTTGCGGAAAAACAATTTGTATTGATAACTTGCAATTGCGATTACAACAGCTGCTATTCTAAGTAAATATACAGCCGTTTCTACTGATCTAATACAGTACAGTCTATCCAAATCAATATAACTTAGACACGGAAAACGTAGGCCTTGGATAAACACGACGCCACCCATCTGCTGGTTTTCAAGTTTCACCTGCTGTTCCTCCACCATTTGTCGTACCTGCACCATTTTAAAAGCTAGTGAGCCTAAAGGCTCAGCAAGTAAAATCTGAGTAGTAACAATTTAACAAAACGCAGGCAGACATCTGTACAATACATATGTTAAGTAACTTCAATAAACAATGTCATTTTCGTAAACATTTCAGTAAACGTTCAATGGCAGAAATAGGGGATGATAGCCCAGTTTCTCATTTCTTTCAATTTTATTTTCAGTTGATCATGGCATATAAGTTCTATGTGGTCCATGTTGCACTTTGATCAAAATGACTCCCGATATCAGTTTTAGCATATAGCTCATGTGAAAGGGCAGTCGACATCTAGACAACTGCTCACCCTTCTCCTTGGTAACCGTAACTGTCTATGTCATAATCTAAAATAACTTTGTTCCTTAACAATCATTTCTTTAAACATTTCTGTAAATCATCGGGTTCCATTATTTTAAACATTTGCTTCCCATTTTAAAACTTTACTGAGTATCGAATTCGACTTTGGAAACATATCATTAAAATGGAACTGGTTGAAAGAAAACCAGTCGCAAGGACTAGTACCAGTCGCAAGACTAATACCTGCTGATGAACAGTACCAGTCGCAACAAATAGAATCCAGTCGCAAGGTCTTTCAAATAAATATAAAGTGAAACGATGTCGTTGAAATGATCAGCAGATGAAATAACAAGACTACCTGCTGATCTTTCTATAACTTAAAGGAACGACGTCGTTAGCGCATCGATCAGTCGCAAGGAATACGCTAATCGATCAGCTGCAAGGAAAAACGCTAACACGTGTATATAAATGAATAGTACTAGTCACAAGACTAATACCAGCTGAAATGAACAGTACTTGAAACAAATAAAGAAACTGCTGAATTATTATTATGGAATGCATCTGCTGATGTACAGTGCATCTGCTGATTTTATGAAAACAACGCAACTGCTGAATTTTAACCAAAGAAAATACATCTGCTAATTTAAAATCACAATGCAGCTGCTGATTCCTAATCAAAGAAAAACAACTGCTGATATTAATAAGGAAAAACGCATCTGCTGATGAACAGTGCATCAGCTGGAATTTATGAAAAACACATGTAATATCAAAACAACGATCGCGCTACCAGCCGTCGCCTATCAAATCAGACTTTATACTAATCCAACTAGCAACTACTGATTACACAAATCATCAAATTTCGACATTACAACTACAGGAAGAACATTCGTAAACGTTATAACCATACATCGCCTATCAAATAATACTTTAAACTAATCCAACTAGCAACTACTGATTACACAATTCATCAAATCCCGATATTACAGTAGAAAGGAAAACATTCGTGAACATTACAACAATGTAGGAATCTAATCTTAACAAGTAGATACAGCTGCTGGAACCTAACTCACCATTCAAAATATCAAAACAACCATTATGCCCCGTTGTCTAGTCTATCAAACCATACCAATGATTCGACCAACAACTACCGATTACACAATTTATCAAATTCTGATATTTCAACTACTGTGAGAAGAACATTCATGACAATTTCTGGAAATAAGTTCGAATCCTCAGTATTTTTAAAACTTCATAAACATTCTGAAAGTTATAATGGAAGCATCATAAACATCAAAACATCATTTTCAAACCCATCTTTCTTTCCTTTTCATGTCT
>KV017515.1:217746-244626 GCA_001598015.1 Dorcoceras hygrometricum | reverse complement strand
AAAACAGGTTTTTATATGAAAGGGATTAGTGGCATGCTACTTGTGAAATCAAGAATGACACACCTTTAAAATTTAGTAAAATTCCCTTCATATTATTTTAATTTGTAAAACACCAAACCTTCTCTTAAAGAAATCATTTTACCTCCTTAAAACATCTTTCAATCGTTTTAAAATCTAGCTCGTGCATCGCTACTTGGAGTCACCTGCTGGAACCAGCCGCAGCGCATATTACCTGCTGATCTTAACAATTCAGCAGACACATAACATTTAAAATTGCCAAAATGGCCCATATGATTTATGAAATGCATAATTATGGTCCTAGGGATTTTGGGGCGTTACAACTCTACCCTCCTTATTGAAATTTCGTCCTCGAAATTTACTTACCAAATAAATATGGGTAAAGACTTAGCATATCAGCTTCTGTTTCCCATGTTGCTTCTCGCTCCGACTGGTTGGACCATTGTACCTTAATCATATGAATGCTACGGTTTCTTAATCTTCTAATTTCTCGGAGGAGAATTCTTTCTGGTCGCTCTTCGTAGCTTAAATCTGGAGCTAAATGAATTGGCTCATAGCTCAGCACATGCGAAGGGTGGGAAATATATTTCCTTAAGGCTGATACGTGAAAAACATTGTGCACTGCTGACATTTGTGGAGGCAGCGCCAATCGATAGGCGAGCGTTCCTACCTTCTCTAATATCTCGAATGGTCCAATATACCTTGGACTCAACTTTCCTTTCTTTCCAAAACGCATAACTCCTTTCATCGGAGCTATTCTCAAAAATACTCGATCACCTATTTCGAAATTCAGCTCCCTTCTTCGATTATCTGCGTAACTTTTCTGTCGACTTTGAGCTGTTTTCATTCTTTCTCTTATTTTTCTAACAGCTGCTGCTGTTTGTTCCACAACATCTGGTCCTAAACCAGCTCTTTCACCAACTTCATCCCAGTGAAGTGGCGTTCTACATTTCCTACCATACAAAGCTTCATATGGAGCCATTTGAATCGAAGCTTGGAATCTGTTATTGTAGGAAAACTCTACCAGTGGCAAACTCACATCCCATCCTGCTGAAAAATTTACTATACATGCTCTGAGCAAATCTTCTAAAATTTGAATCACCCTTTCCGATTGTCCATCAGTTTGAGGGTGAAACGCAGTGCGGAACGTCAATCTTGTACCCATAGCCTTATGTAGACTTTTCCAAAAGGCTGAGGCAAACTTAGGATCTCTGTCTGACACAATAGAAATTGGAACACCATGCAGCCTCACTATTTCTTTAATATACAAATCAGCATACCTGCTCACCTCATATGTTGTTTTAACCGGTAAGAAATGAGCAGACTTAATGAGCCTATCAATTACAACCCATATGGAGTTATATCCTTGTACTGTTCTTGGTAAACCAGTTACAAAATCCATTGTTATACATTCCCACTTCCATTCTGGAATCGGTAGTGGCTTCAATAATCCTGCTGGTCGCTGATGTTCAGCCTTCACCAGCTGACATGTTAAATATTCAGCTACAAATCTAGCAACATCCCTCTTCATTCCTGGCCACCAATACAACTGCTGGAGGTCCTTGTACATTTTCGTACTTCCTGGATGTACTGAATATGGAGCTGTATGAGCTTCTTTCAAAAGTTCAGCTCTTAAATCATCTACTTGAGGTACCCAAAATCTGCCCAAGTACCTAACAATTCCATCTTCTGAAAAGTAGAGGCTGCTGCCTCTTTCTCTATCCTGCTGAACCCATTTCTTCAGCTGTTGGTCTTGCTTCTGACCCTATCGAATTTGATTTAACAAATTAGATTTTACAGAGAGGTCTGCTAAAATCATATTACTGCTGCTGCTGGACACTATTTCAAGTCCAAACCTTTCAATTTCATTCTCCAGCGGTTGCTGGACAGTTAAATACGCTAATCCTGCTGATTTTCTACTAAGAGCATCAGCTACTACGTTTGCTTTTCCAGGATGATAACTGATAGTGCAATCATAATCTTTAACCAGTTCTAACCATCGCCTCTGCTTCATATTCAATTCTTTCTGGGTAAAGAAGTACTTCAAGCTTTTGTGATCTGTGAATATCTCACACTTCTCCCCATAGAGGTAATGCCTCCATATCTTAAGGGCAAAGACAACAGCTGCTAGTTCTAAATCATGAGTTGGGTAATTCTTCTCATGGTCTTTCAGCTGCCTGGATGCGTACAAAATAACTTTATGATCCTGCATCAACACAGCTCCTAGCCCCAACTTAGACGCATCAGTGTAAATTACAAATTTTCCTTCATCAGTTGGCATTGTCAGTACAGGTGCTTCAATCAACGCTTGCTTCAATTTGTCAAAACTGGTTTGACACTCTTCTGTCCAGTTATACTTCATTTGCTTCCTGGTAAGCGTGGTCAGAGGAACAGCAATCTTTGAGAATCCTTGGATAAACCGCCGATAATATCCAGCTAAACCCAAGAAACTCCTTATCTCTGCTACATTCTTTGGTGCTGGCCAGTCGCGAACCGCTTCAACTTTATCAGGGTCGACTTCTATTCCATCCCTAGAGATTATGTGGCCTAGGAACGATACTTTCTCCATCCAAAAATCGCATTTGCTGAATTTAGCAAACAACTGCTTATCTTTCAAAATCTGGAGCACAATTCTTAAATGTTGAATATGCTCCTGCTGATCCTTAGAATAGACTAAGATGTCATCGATAAATACAACTACAAACTGGTCTAAGTATGGTTGAAAGACCCTATTCATTAAATCCATAAAAGCTGATGGAGCATTTGTAAGTCCAAAGGTCATAACCAAAAATTCATAATGGCCATACCTAGTTCTAAAAGCTGTTTTGTAAACATCAGCAGCCTTAATCTTTAACTGGTGGTATCCTGACCTTAAGTCGATCTTAGAAAATACTACAGACCCTCTTAATTGGTCGAAAAGATCTTCAATCCTCGGTAATGGATACTTATTCTTAATTGTCAACTTATTTAACTCGCGATAATCTATACACAATCTCATACTCCCATCCTTTTTCTTAACAAACAAAACAGGGGCTCCCCATGGCGAAGTACTTGGTCTAATGAATCCTTTTTCCAACAGGTCTTGTATTTGTTCTTTCAATTCTTTCATCTCTATTGGAGCTAATCGATATGGTGGCCTAGATACTGGAGCAGCTCCTGGTACTAAATCAATGGAAAACTCTAACTCCCTGTCTGGTGGCAATCCTTGAATGTCTTCTGGAAAAACTTCAGGGAATTCATTTGCTACTTCTACATTGGACAGCTGGGGTCTATCAGTAGCTGCTAACGATGATACAGTTGAAGGAATTTTATTATCATGTTTGGCCAAAAACTGGAATGACTCTTTTCCTGGTGGGTTGACAGCTACCGCTCTTAGTTTGAAGTCAATTACTATCCCATACTTAGTTAACCAATCTATTCCCAAAATTAAATCAAATTCTGGCATTGGCAACACAATTAAATCAGCAGTAATCTTATGCCCTTGAAGTTTAAGCTCTAAACTTCTAAACAATTCATGTGATACCAGCTTTTCTCCAGATGGTACCAACACACAATACCCTATCATTACTTGTTCCGGCTGAATTGACAATTTCTCAACAAACTTAAACCAATCTATTCCCAAATTAAATCAAATTCTGGCATTGGCAACACAATTAAATCAGCAGTAATCTTATGCCCTTGAAGTTTAAGCTCTAAACTTCTAAACAATTCATGTGATACCAGCTTTTCTCCAGATGGTACCAACACACAATACCCTATCATTACTTGTTCCGGCTGAATTGACAATTTCTCAACAAACTTAGCGAAAATAAATGAATGCGTAGCTCCTGAATCTAATAAAGCTAGAGAAGGAAATCCAGCTATCGAAATTTCACCTGTAACCACCGTAGATTCTGGAGGAGCTTGATCAGCAGTCATCACATAGGCTCTGCTGGTCACCAGTTGCTTGGATTTTGGACAATTCTTCAAAATATGTCCAGGCATTCCACACTTGTAGCAGACATTTTGTCCAAGTCTGCATTGTCCCAAATGAGGCTTCTGACACTTAGGGCATAATGGCCTATTACTACCAGCAGGAACGGAGCTTAATGGTTGAATTTGTAGAGGCTTTTGCTCCTGAGGCCTCTGCTGGTTCTTGTTCTGTTTCTTAAATGGCCTTTGATCCTTCTGCTGAAAGGATTGTCTCTTTTGCTGCCTTTCCTCATCGAGATCTTTCCAATATCTTTCGATTTGCAGGGCTCTATCCACGGCTTCCCTGTAAGTTCTTGGCACTGACAGCCTCACATTCATTTTGAACATTGGTTTCAACCCTTCAATGAAGTGACTCAATTTCTCTTCTGGGTCACTTTCTATCAGTGGCACAAAATAGCACCCTCTTTCAAACGTCCGCACATATTCCTGTACGGTTAAACTCCCTTGCTTGAGGGTCAAAAATTCCCTCTTCAATTCAGATTTTTTCCCCGCTGTGAAGTATTGCTCATAGAATACTCGCTTGAAATCTGCCCAGGTGAGATTCAGCAGATCCACAGACATCTTGACTCCTTCCCACCAAATCATTGCATCCTCCCTTAACATGTAGATAGCGCACCTTGGCCTATCTAGATCAGACAATTGGAGGTACTCGAAAATAACCTCCATGGATTTGATCCAACTTTCTGCAATTAGTGGATCAGTAGTTCCACTAAATTCCTTAGGCTTCTGGCGTCTAAATTTCTCTTGGGGATCATCGTTACTTGGTCCCCTGCTGCTGGAAGATTGGCCATTTCCTCTGTTGTTATTTTGTTCTACCAGCATTCTTAATAATTGAGTGATATTAGCTATTGTTAATCACTCTCTGTTTCTTCTAGAGGAATACTGCTTCTAGTTCTTCCTCGTCCTCTTCCTGACATTCTATATTCTATAGCCCATAATCCACCACATGCATAAATCAGAACATGCTAAAATAAAAGACAATGCTCTGAAAATAAACTCACAACTTAGAAGAACAGATGATGAACATTGATCCAGCTGATGGTGAGTGTGTTTATCTCAGGAACGTTGCTCTGATACCATGTTGTGACGCCCGAACCCAACGGGGCCACGAGAATTGGGTGAATAAAAATTTTCGAATAAAAGAAGGGCTAAAAGATAATTCGCTATAGGCTGTATTTCATATAACTTGAAAAGAACAAAACAAACGACAAGCTCAAGGATCAGCAGACACTTAAATTGCGCGCTAACTGCTAAAAACATTTGCGGAAAAACAATTTGTATTGATAACTTGCAATTGCGATTACAACAGCTGCTATTCTAAGTAAATATACAACCTTTGCTACTGATCTAATACAGTACAGTCTATCCAAATCAATATAACTTAGACACGGAAAACATAGGCCTTGGATAAACACGACGCCACCCATCTGCTGGTTTTCAAGTTTCACCTGTTGTTCCTCCACCAGTTGTCGTACCTGCACCATTTTAAAAGCTAGTGAGCCTAAAGGCTCAGCAAGTAAAACCTGAGCAGTAACAATTTCATAAAACGCAGGCAGACATCTGTACAATACATATGTTAAGGAACTTCAATAAACAATGTCATTTTCGTAAACATTTCAGTAAACGTTCAATGGCAGAAACAGGGGATGATAGCCCAGTTTCTCATTTCTTTCAATTTCATTTTCAGTTGATCATGGCATATAAGTTCTATGTGGTCCGTGTTGCACTTTGATCAAAATGACTCCCGATATCAGTTTTAGCATATAGCTCATGTGAAAGGGCAGTCGACATCTAGACAACTGCTCACCCTTCTCCTTGGTGACCGTAACTGTCTATGCCATAATCTAAAATAACTTTGTTCCTTAACAATCATTTCTTTAAACATTTCTGTAAATCATCGGGTTCCATTATTTTAAACATTTGCTTTCCATTTTAAAACTTTACTGAGTATCGAATTCGACTTTGGAAACATATCATTAAAATGGAACTGGTTGAAAGAAAACCAGTCGCAAGGAATAGTACCAGTCGCAAGACTAATACCTGCTGATAAACAGTACCAGTCGCAACAAATAGAATCCAGTTGCAAGGTCTTTCAAATAAATATAAAGTGAAACGATGTCGTTGAAATGATCAGAAGATGAAATAACAAGACTACCTGCTGATCTTTCTATAACTTAAAGGAACGACGTCGTTAGCCCATCGATCAGTCGCAAGGAATACGCTAATCGATCAGCTGCAAGGAAAAACGCTAACACGTGTATATAAATAAATAGTACTAGTCACAAGACTAATACCAGCTGAAATGAACAGTACTTGAAACAAATAAAGAAACTGCTGAATTATTACTATGGAATGCATCTGCTGATGTACAGTGCATCTGCTGAGTTTATGAAAACAACGCAACTGCTGAATTTTAACCAAAGGAAATACAGCTGCTAAAAAATCACAATGCAGCTGCTGATTCCTAATCAAAGGAAAACAACTGCTGATATTAATAAGGAAAAATGCATCTGCTGATGAACAGTGCATCTGCTGGAATTTATGAAAAACACATGTAATATCAAATCAACGATCGCGCTACCAGTCGTCGCCTATCAAATCAGACTTTATACTGATCCAACTAGCAACTACTGATTACACAATTCATCAAATCCCGATATTACAGTAGAAAGGAAAACATTCGTGAACATTACAACAATGTAGCTGCTGAATCTTAACAAGTAGATACAGCTGCTGGAACCTAACTCACCATTCAAAATATCAAAACAACCATTATGCCATCAGCCGTTGTCTATCAAACCATACCAATGATTCGACCAACAACTACCGATTACACAATTTATCAAATTCTGATATTTCAACTACTGTGAGAAGAACATTCATGACAATTTCTGGAAATAAGTTCGAATCCTCAGTATTTTTAAAACTTCATAAACATTCTGGAAATCATACTGGAAGCATCATAAACATCAAAACATCATTTTCGAACCCATCTTTCTTTCCTTTTCATGTCTATATCATTTTAAACATGAACTTTAAATATATCAATAATATACAGGCAAGCAGATCCATAAAAACACAATATATGCTTCAAATGGTGTAGCAAAGGATCAGCTTTTACTTGCCTTAATTTGAAGCTTTGCAACAACAGCAAATTCCTGCAGAAGTCCTCCCTTTGAGCAACGCACAAACTCTTCTAAAATTTCTTTGAAGAACACTTTAAAACTTTTCTTTGTAAATGATGAAAATCTTACTTTGAAAACAGGTTTTTATATGAAAGGAATTAATGGCAAGCTACTTGTGAAATCAAGCATGACACACCTTTAAAATTTAGTAAAATTCCCTTCATATTATTTTAATTTGTAAAACACCACACCTTCTCTTAAAGAAATCATTTTACCTCCTTAAAACATCTTTCAATCGTTTTAAAATCCAGCTCGTGCATCGCTACTTGGAGTCACCTGCTGGAACCAGCCGCAGCGCATATTACCTGCTGATCTTAACAATTCAGCAGACACATAACATTTAAAATTGCCAAAATGGCCCATATGATTTATGAAATGCATAATTATGGTCCTAGGGATTTTGGGGCGTTACATTGCGTCTTGTGAATTTGTGAGATTCTGGAGCAATCAAATCAGAAAAATCAGATTAGAGGTGGGATGTGATGTTCTGGGTCGGGCCACACTGTGCGGATCAAGATGGATCTATGCTGATTAAGCTGGATCAAGCTGTGCTGATCTGGTAGCGCTGAGCTGATCTAGTCGAGCTGTGCTTACACGATAGCGTTGTGCTGATCTGTTAAGAGCTGTGCTGATCCGATAGCGTTATGCTGATCTGATAAGAGATGTGTTAAGCTGATCGAGCTGTGTTGAGCTGATCGAGCTATTTCGTTCTGGTAGAAGCTAAGCTGTTCTAAGTAGCGATGTATTGTTATGAGTAGCGTTATACTGTTTTGCGTAGCGCTGCATTATTCTAAGTAGTTATGTACTGTTCTGAGTGTTAGAGTAGGTGTCCAATTAGCCAACTTGTGGCATGTGTGTTTTCTTTTTGTTGACTCTATGTAAAACAATCTTTATTTATGAAATTCACATTCTTGTATGGCATTCTTTATCTTCATTATTATGATTGCAAATTGTTAGATAAAGACATTGAATGCACTATAGTTTATGTTAGAGGTGATAGTGGATTTGATGACTATCATGAAACACATCTAATAGTCATTGTATGTTCTAAACTAGTTCCTAGTCGATTGGGCTGTCCAAAAGAGGATAAGGGCCACCCGAGCTTGAGACTAGCATATACGATACGAAGTACCACTTTTCACTGTAGGGAACATAGTAATATTCTGAGCATGCAGATGGATAATGACCTGGTGATCTATCGAACTACCCTCGTATTATGATTGCAAATTGTTAGATAAAGACATTGAATGCACTATAGTTTATGTTAGAGGTGATAGTGGATTTGATGACTATCATGAAACACATCTAATAGTCATTGTATGTTCTAAACTAGTTCCTAGTCGATTGGGCTGTCCAAAAGAGGATAAGGGCCACCCGAGCTTGAGACTAGCATATACGATACGAAGTACCACTTTTCACTGGTAGGGAACATAGTAATATTCTGAGCATGCAGATGGATAATGACCTGGTGATCTATCGAACTACCCTCGTTCAGATTTTTCAAGTGGTTATCATTTATCGAGTGGATTAAGTCTGAGGTCTTGGTTGTACAGATTAGTCCTTACTACTCGAAACGTCATTGAGACTCTACATGATATGTGCCTCACTTTGACCTATTTATCGACTTCGTTGGGGTCATCAGGTGGCGGGATTGGTTGAGGTCCCGATGCATGTAGGAGTCGATACTTTGCTGTCGAGGATTCACTGCTCGCCCTTGTGCGTGGATATTCTATACTATCCGAGGAGATAATAGTGTGATAAATCTCTGGCCAGAGTACTAGATGTGCTTTAGGTAAATTTTACCCAGTAGCACATGTGATATTGCTATTTGATCTCCAAGATGTATGCATGGCTATCGAATCTCTAGCGACTCTTGATTTACCAATGGTCGTTGATTTGGTCGGGATATTTGAGATGAAAGGACCGTACTGTACGCTAACCTTGACCAACTTGTTCTTGTAGGCACTATCAGTGATACCTATGGGATCATGGGGCGATGTTGCTAGACGCTTTACCATGATCCGTTGGATAAGTCCAAGATATGTTTTCGGAGTCACAAAAAGTTGTGAACCCACGGCTAGTTGTATCCTGAACCATTGAGATCACACAAGTACATGTTTTCCAATTCCTGTACGGATATGATACTCAAAGTGTTGAGTATAGTAGGAGGAATGTTGGGAGTATAACTTCCAAAATTAGCTAAGGGAGTAGGACTTTTACATTTAGCTAATTAGAATAAACCTGCCATATAGATAGATTTAGTGGTCCGGAAATTTGATTTTGCATCATAATGGTCAGTTTTGTAAACTGAGAACATCGGTGATATCTTATCATCGATCGGGATTATGATGAGACCACAATCGAGGGAGTCAAAACAAATGTTCACAGTTTGACTTGAACCGAATGTTCACATTTTGATTTGAACCGAATGTTCACAGTTTGAGTTGAATGGAATTTTCACTGTTTTGTTCAACTCAAACGCTTTCCCTCCATCTATAAATGTGACAATGAGGAGACACTTTCAAAGTGAGAAATAGAAACTCCACTTGATTGTTGAATCATAACTCTCCTCTCCCCTCCCAACTCAGCATCCTCCCGCCGCCGTCGCTAACTACCGCTGCCGCGTGCCTCCGGACCCCGTTTGGCCATCTTGGTGAGGAGATTTCGTTCGTGACAATTAGTTGTGCTTTCTAGTGCAAGCCAATGAAGGAATTTGGAAACCGGTCGTGGACCAGATTAGGTGAACAATCAGAGGTCCAACTGTTGAAGTGCTATTGCCGCGTAAAACCGGAATAGTCAGAGCCGGGCGTGAAGTCGTCAAAGATAAATATTTCTAAACATCCTATGCATGTTTAGCTTTTGTTTTATTCGCGTATGAGCATTCCTGGGCATAAAATTTTTAAAACTTACGCTGCATCCCGGGAGTGTGATCCGGATCCGTCGCTGCTCCAACACTAAGAAGCATTGTGTTGACTGGTCGAGTTGTGATGACTCGATAGCAACATTCTGATCTAAGAGTCAGTTCAGATGAGGCTTTGACATCCTAATCTGGGAGCCTGTTCAGAGTAGGCTTTGATGTCATGTTCTGGGAGTCAGTCAGAGGAGACTTTGATGTCATAATCTTAGAGTCAGTTCAGAGGAGAATTTGTACTATTCTGTTCGCACTGTAGATCAGTTCTGGGGATTTTGTGACTGAGTTACTTAGATTTTTGTTAATTTATATAATTGAGGGGAATCGGGCTTTTGGTCATAAGTTATATTGCCTTATTTGAGAGCTGTTGTCTGAAAACTCAAAGCCTTATCACTGTTAAACTGACCAACGTATTTACCGAGTGCCAGAGATCGGATAATATATTTTTAGCACAATCGTCTTTCCAAACCTGTCTTTTCTCGACCAATCTTGAGGCCTGAGGCATCCGGAGGAGGGAGATTACTACAGTGTAGGCGTGCTACTTTTCACAGTTTTTCAATCATTTGGCTCAGCTGGGTTGGTCGCCGTCTGTTGTAGGTAGTAGTTCTCCTTGGATTTATTTTGAGACCAGTATTGTTAGCTTTGGTATATAATTGAGCAAGTTCTGAGCTTGTGAGCCCTCGGCCAGTTAAGGCAAGGTTTCTAAGCTGTTTTCTTATTGGTTTTGGGAGGTTGAACTTGTGTTGGGTGTTGTTTTTGGGTTTTAGGACACTATGAGGTTTGTTAGTGAGCTTTCCCAACCTGTAAAGTTTAGAACTTTCCAGCTACCGTCTATTGTCGCCAGCGTGCGTGATCTATTTCAGCTAGAGTTTGGTTTGAGGTATTTTGGTAAAATACCGCGAGTGCGGATGGAGCTTGTATAATACAACTTTTGTAGTGTCTGATTATGTGTTATGTTTTTTGAATGCGATGTGTTGGTTCATGTGACTACATATTATTATGTGACTACAACTATTGTATTTTACATTCTAAGATCTATAGTGTGGACTAATGGAGTGGTATTTGGTGTAGCTCACTCACAAGGAGCGCATGGAGAGCGAGCGGACAATTCCCGCACTCTCAGTGTTGTGGCTTGGACGCTTGGTGGTGGGGGTGGTGTTAGCACTCCTCCGTTATTTGTTATTATGTTGAGGCTGATCGGGTAGTTCCCCCACCCTCGACGAAGGGGCCAACATCATTTTTCTGTTAAGACCGACCAGGTCGCCCCCGTTACTCTCGAAGATGTTGCCACCTTTACATCTGATCGTTTTCGTTTGGCCCCTGTCTTGGTACCTGTTGTTCTTTTGCTACAGACACGTATTGCATAGCATATAGCATATTTTGTTCGTACTTATATTGTTGTTTTATGTTGTTCTCCGTACTGGGGTTTGACCCTCTCTTTTTGGGGCTGCTTTGACTGTGTTTGTGACCATTTCAGGTTATCCAGGTGGTTCAGCTATACCAGGTGGAGCGTCAGCTAGTAGAGCCCCATAGGATGTGATCGAATGTCCCAGTTATTATTGTATATATTTGATCGAGTCATTTACCAGCGGATGCCCTGTGTAGTTATTGGTATGTTATGATTCGATGGCTGATATATACTATTTTTATTTACTGTTTTTAGTATATTGATTGTTAGTACATGGTTTTGCATATACTATGAGCAGGACTAGCTCAGCATGTGTTTGCAAATAACTTTGAAAGACTTTTCTATAATTGAGTCCAAGTAATGAACAATTATCTATATTTTGAGTATTCGAATATTTTTTACAAGCTACCTAAAAGCCCCAATGGAAGACTTTCTTAGAGTGTGAGCTACCGAAGCATGATCCTATCCTAAGTCTCAAAAGGGTTGAGTAATTTGTTATGTATGAGGGCACTTGAAATTATGGTGGTTCATTTTGCCACGGGAGTATCTATGGGTTGTCTATCTACGAATCCTACCTTCATCTTGCAAAAAGTCATGAATTTTATTGTAACGCCCCAATATCCATAGGACCACATTTATGCATTTTATTAATCTCATGGGCCAAAATGGCAATTTTAAATGTTATGTATTTGCTGATTCATTAATTTCAGAACATAAGATGCGTCGCGACTGGTTCCAGCAGATGACTCCAAGAGCGATACATGAGCTGGTTTTAAATTGATTGGAAGTATTTTTAAGAAGGACAAATGATTTCTTTTGAAAAAGGTTTGGTGTTTTAAAAAATTAAAATGGGATGAAGGGAATTTTACTAAATTTTATAAGTGTGTCATGCTTGATTTCACAAGTAGCTTGCCACTAATCCCTTTCATATAAAAACCTGTTTTGAAAGCAAGATCTTTATCATTTGCAAAGAAAACCTTCGGTGTTCTTCAAAATATTTTCTAGAGAAGTTTGTCCGTTGCTTAAGGAGAAGAATTCTGCAGGATTCGGTTGCTGTTGCAAAGCTTCATTTAAGGCAAGTAAAAGCTGATTTTTGACTCACCATTTGAAGCATATATTGATGTTTCTGAGTCTTTTTGCTTGTATGTGTTACGGTATGTTTAAAGTTCATGTATTAAATGATTTAGACATGAGAAAGGAAGGAAATATGGGTTCGAAAATGATGTTTTGATGTTTATGATGCTTCCAAAATGTTTCCCAGAGATTTTATGATGTTTTAAAGTACTGAGGATTCGAGTTTATTCCCAGAATGTTTATGAATGTTCTTCAATCTAGTAGTTGTAATATCAGAATTTGATAACTATGTAATTGGTAGATGCTAGTTGAATCAATATGAAGTCTGGTTTGATAGGCAACGGCTGATAGTATAGTTGTTGTTTTGATATTACAAATATCAAGTTAAAATTCAGCAGCTGTGTTGTTTTCATAAATTCCAGTAGATTCACTGTTCACCAGCAGATGCATTTCGTTGTTAAATTCAGCAGTTGCTAGTTTTCGTAAAACCAGCAGAGGTACTGTTCATTGCAGCTGGTATTAGTCTTGCGACTGGTACTGTTCATTGCGACTGGTTATTCCTTGCGCCTGGTTTCTTTTATTAAAAATCCTTGTGTCTGGTTTTACATATGTTAGCGTTTTCTTGCGACTGGTCGTTTAACATTTTCTTACGGCTGGTTGATGCGCTAACGACGTCGTTTTCTTTAATACATTGATTTCGTAAAAGGTCTTGCAGCTGGTTTTGTTGCAACTGGTTGTATTCATGCGACTGGTTCCTATTCCTTGCGACTAGTTTCTCTTGCGACTGGTCTCATTTTAACGTTATGTTTCCTAAAGTCGAATTCAATAATCAGTAAAGTTTTAAAAATGTGAAGCGAGAGTTTAAATGTTGGAACCCGAGGATTTTAAGAAAGAAAGTTTCACGAAAGGATGTTAATGAAACAGAGTTTATTTTAAGATTGTGGCATAGATAGTTGACGGTCACCAAGGAGAAGGGTGAGCAGTTGTCTAGATGTCGACTGCCCTTTCATATGAGCTATATGCTAAACTGATATCGGAAGTCATTTTGATCAAAGTGCACAACGGACCATGAGGAGCTTATATGCCATAATCTAAAGAAAAGAAATTGATGTTAAGAGCTGGGATATTAACCCCTGTCTCTAAGATTACGAAAGAATTGTTTACGAAATGTTTATGTACGTTCAGATGTCTGCCTGCGTTTTATGAAATTGGTATTATTCAGGTTTTACTTGCTGAGCCTTTAGGCTCACTAGCTTTTAAAATGGTGCAGGTGCGACAGCTGGAGAACGAACAGAAGGTGAAACTTGAACAACAGCTGCTGGGTGGTGTTGTGTTTATCCAAGGCCTACGTTTTCCGTGTCTCAGTTGTATTTTTTTGAGTTATAATGTACTGTATTAGATCAGTTGCAACGGTTATATATTTACATAGAATAGCAGCTGTTGTAAAACGCAATTTCAAAGTTATATAATATACTCTGTTTTTACGCAAACAAGTTTCAGCAGTTGGCGCGCAATTCAGTATTTGATAGTTTTGTCTTTGAGTTTCTATATCTTTTGAGGTTATAAGGAATACAACTTATAACAAATTATCTTTCAGTACTTCTTTTGTTTCGAAATTTTTATTTACCCCGATCTCGTGGCCCCGTTGGGTTCGGGCATCACAACATGGTATCAGAGCAACGTTCCTGAGATAAACACACGCACCATCAGCTGAATCAAAGTTCATCGTCTGTTCTTCTAAATTGTGAGTTTATTTTCAGAGCATTGCCTTTAAATTATTTAGCATGTTCTGATATATGTATGTGGTGGATTACGGGCTATAGAATATAGAATAACAGGAAGAGGAAAAACTAGAAGAAGTATTCCTTTAGAAGAAACTGATAGTGATACTAATGCTAATATCACTCAATTGTTACGACTGCTGGTAGAGCAAAATAATAGAGGCAATGGCCAATCTTCCAGCAGTAGAGGACCAAGTAATGATGACCCTCAGGAGAAGTTCAGACGACAGAAACCTAAGGAATTTAGTGGTACTACTGATCCACTAGTTGCGGAGAGCTGGATTAAATCAATGGAGGTTATTTTTGAGTACCTCCAAATGTCTGATTTAGATAGGCCAAGGTGCGCTATCTATATGTTAAGGGAAGATGCGATGATTTGGTGGGAAGGATCCAAATTGTCTGTGGATCTACTGAATTTAACTTGGGCAGATTTTAAGCAAGTGTTCTTTGAACAATACTTCCCAGCTGGTAAAAGGCTGAGTTGAAAAGGGATTTCCTTACCCTTAAACAAGGAAGTTCAACTGTGCAAGAATATGCACGTGTATTTGAACGAGGGTGCTACTTTGTGCCATTGATTGGAAGAGATCCAGAGGAGAAATTGAATCATTTCATTGAAGGATTGAAGCCTATGTTCAAAATGAATGTTAGGCTATCTGTGCCAAGGACTTACAGAGAAGCAGTGGATAGAGCCCTGCAAGTTGAAAGGGATTGGAAGGATCTTGACGAGGAAAGGCAGCAGAAGAGACAAGCCTTTCAGCAGAAGGATCAGAGGCCATTCAAGAAACAAAATAAGACCCAGCAGAGGCCTCAAGAGCAAAAGCCTCTACAGATTCAACCTAAAAGCTCTGTTCCTGCTGGTAATATTAGAACAGAATGTCCTAAATGCCATAAGAATCATTTGGGGCAATGCAGACTTGGACAAAACGTCTGCTATAAATGTGGAATGCCTGGACATATTTTGAATTGTCCAAAGCTCAAACAACTGGTGACCAGCAGAGCTTTTGTTATGACAGCTGAACAAGCTCCTCCAGACTCGACAGTAGTCACAGGTGAAATTTTGATAGCTGGATTTCCTTCTCTAGCTTTGAGATTCAGGAGCTACGCATTCATTTATTGCTGCTGAGTTTGTTAAGAAACTGCCTATCCAGCCGGAGCAAGTAATGATAGGTTATTGTGTGTCGGTACCATCAGGGGAAAAGTTGGTATCGCACGAGTTGTTTAGATGTTTAGAACTCAAGCTTCAGGGAAATAAGATCACTGCTGATTTGATTGTGTTACCAATGCCAGAATTCGATATGATTTTGGGAATAGTTGGTTAACTAAGTATGGGGTAGTAATTGACTTTAAGCTACGAACAGTCAAGATTAACCCACCAGTAGGAAAGTCATTCCAGTTTTTGGCCAAACATGTCAATAAAGTCCCTTCCATTTTATCATCTTTAGTAGCGGCTGATAGACCCCAGCTGCTAGACGTGGAGGTAGTAAATGAGTTTCCTGAGATTTTTCCAGAAGATATCCAGGGATTACCACCGGATAGGGAGTTAGAATTTTCAATTGATCTAATTCCAGGAGCTGCTCCAGTATCTAGACCATCATATAGATTAGCTCCATCAGAAATGAAAGAACTGAAAGAAAAAATACAAGATCTGCTGGAAAAGGGGTTTGTAAGACCAAGTACTTCCCCTTGGGAAGCCCCTGTTTTATTCGTTAAGAAGAAGGATGAGAGTATGAGGTTATGTATAGATTACAGAGAGTTAACTAAATTGACAATTAAGAATAAGTATCCACTACCTAGGATAGAAGATCTGTTCGACCAGTTGAGAGGGTCTGTAGTATTTTCTAAGATCGACTTGAGGTCTGGATACCATCAATTAAAGATTAAGGCAGCTGATGTTTACGAGACAGCCTTTAGAACTAGGTATGGCCATTATGATTTTTGGTTATGCCTTTTGGACTTACGAATATTCCATCAGCTTTTATGGATTTAATGAATAGGATCTTTCAACCATTTATGGACCAGTTTGTAGTTGTATTCATTGATGACATCTTAGTGTATTCTAAGACTAGAAGGGAACACGTCCAACATTTAAGAATCGTTCTCCAGATTTTGAATGATAAACAGTTGTTTGCTAAATTTAGCAAATGTGATTTTTGGATGGAGAAAGTATCATTCTTAGGCCATATAATTTCTAAGGATGGAATAGAAGTTGACCCAGCCAAGGTATAAGCTGTTCACGACTGGCCAGCACCAAAGAATGTTGCAGAGATAAGGAGTTTTTTGGGTTTAGCTGGATATTATAGGCGATTTATCCAAGGATTCTCTAAGATTGCTGTTCCCCTGACTACGTTAACAAGAAAGCAGGTAAAATATAACTGGATAGTTGAATGTCAAAACAGTTTTGACAAATTGAAGCAAGCATTGATTGAATCACCGGTGTTAACTATGCCAACTGATGAAGGAAGATTTGTAATTTATACTGATGCTTCTAAATTGGGACTAGGAGCTGTGTTGATGCAAGATCGTAAATTCATATCATATGCATCTAGACAGCTGAAGGATCATGAGGAGAATTACCCAACCCATGACTTAGAACTGGCAGCTGTGGTCTTTGCCCTTAAAATATGGAGGCATTACCTATATGGGGAGAAGTGTGAGATATTTACAGATCACAAAAGTTTGAAATACTTCTTTACCCAGAAAGAATTGAATATGAGGTAGAGGCGATGGTTGGAGCTGGTTAAAGATTATGATTGTACTATCAATTATCACCCAGGAAAAGAAAACGTGGTAGCTGATGCTCTAATCAGGAAATCAGCAGGACTAGCGCAATTAACTGTTCAAAAATCATTGGCGACTGAGATTGAAAGGTTTGGACTCGAGATAGTGTCCAGCAGTAGCAGTAACATGATTTTAGCAGACCTCTTAGTAAGATCAAATTTGTTAGATCAAATTCGAGAAGGTCAGCTGCAAGATGAACAACTGAAAAAATGGGTCAAACAAGATAAAGAGAAAACGTGGTAGCTGATGCTCTAATCAGGAAATCAGCAGGACTAGCGCAATTAACTGTTCAAAAATCATTGGCGACTGAGATTGAAAGGTTTGGACTCGAGATAGTGTCCAGCAGTAGCAGTAACATGATTTTAGCAGACCTCTTAGTAAGATCAAATTTGTTAGATCAAATTCGAGAAGGTCAGCTGCAAGATGAACAACTGAAAAAATGGGTCAAACAAGATAAAGAAAAAGGCAGCAGTCTCTATTTTTCAGAAGATGGAATTGTTAGGTTTTTGGGCAGAATCTGGGTACCTCAAGTGGATGGTTTAAGAGCTGATCTTTTGAAAGAAGCTCATACAACTCCATATTCAGTACATCCCGGAAGTACGAAAATGTACAAGGACCTCCAGCAGTTGTATTGGTGGCCAGGAATGAAGAGGGATGTTGCTAGATTTGTAGATGAATGTTTGACGTGTCAGCTGGTGAAGGCTGAACACCAGCGACCAGCTGGATGTTGAAACCACTGCCTATTCCAGAATTGAAGTGGGAATGTCTAGCGATGGATTTTGTGACTGGATTACCAAGGACTGCTCAAAGATATAACTCCATTTGGGTTATATTTGATAGACTCACTAAGTTTGCTCATTTCTTACCAGTTAAAACAACATATGAGGTGTGCAGGTACGCAGAATTATATGTTAAGGAAATAGTGAGGCTACATGGTGTTCCAGTTTCCATTGTATCTGATAGAGATCCTAAGTTTACATCAGCATTTTGGAAAAGTCTACACAAGGCTATGGGTACAAAGTTGACGTTCAGTACTGCGTTTCACCCCCAGACTGATGGACAATCAGAAAGGGTGATCCAAATTTTAGAAGATTTGCTCAAAGCTTGTATTCTGGATTTTTCAGAAAGTTGGGATTTGAAATTTCCACTGGTAGAGTTTGCCTACAACAACAGTTTCCAAGCTTCGATTCAAATGGCTCCATATGAAGCTCTCTATGGCAGAAAGTGTGAACACCCCTTCATTGGGATGAAGTTGGTGAAAGAGCTGGTTTGGGACCAGATATAGTGGAACAACAGCAGCAGCCGTTAGAAAAATAAGAGAAAGAATGAAAGCTGCTCAGAGTAGACAGAAAAGTTATGCAGATAATCGAAGAAGGGAACTGAATTTCGAGATAGGCGATCACGTATTTTTGAGAATAACTCCAATGAAAGGAGTTATGCGTTTTGGAAAGAAAGGGAAACTGAGTCCAAGATATATTGGACCATATGAAATTTTGGAGAAGATAGGAACGTTAGCCTATCGATTAGCTCTGCCTCCTCAGCTGGCAGCAGTACATAATGTTTTTCATGTATCAGCTTTGAGGAAATATGTTCCTAACCCCACGCATATATTAAGTCATGAACCTATCCAGTTAACACCGGATTTAAGCTATGAAGAGCGACCAGAAAGAATTCTCCTCCGAGAAATTAGGAGATTAAGAAACCGTAGCATTCCTATGGTTAAGGTACAATGGTCTAATCATTCGGAGCGAGAAGCAACTTGGGAAACAGAAGCTGATATGCTAAGTCTTTACCCACATTTATTTGGTACGTAAATTTCGAGGACGAAATTTCTATAAGGAGGGAAGAGTTGTATCTCCCCAAAATCCATAGGACCACATTTATGCATTTTATTAATCTCATGGGCCAAAATGACAATTTTAAATGTTATGTATTTGCTGATTCATTGATTTCAGAACATAAGATGCGTCGCGACTGGTTCCAGCAGATGACTCCAAGAGCGATACATGAGCTAGTTTTAAATTGATTGGAAGTATTTTTAAGAAGGACAAATGATTTCTTTTGAAAAATGTTTGGTGTTTTAAAAAATTAAAATGGGATGAAGGGAATTTTACTAAATTTTATAAGTGTGTCATGCTTGATTTCACAAGTAGCTTGCCACTAATCCCTTGCATATAAAAACCTGTTTTGAAAGCAAGATCATTATCATTTGCAAAGAAAACCTTCGGTGTTCTTCAAAATATTTTCTAGAGAAGTTCGTGCGTTGCTTAAGGAGAAGAATTCTGCAGGATTCGATTGCTGTTGCAAAGCTTCATTTAAGGCAAGTAAAAGCTGTTTTTTGACTCACCATTTGAAGAATATATTGATGTTTCTGAGTCTTTTTGCTTGTATGTGTTACGGTATGTTTAAAGTTCATGTATTAAATGATTTAGACATGAAAAAGAAAGGAAATATGGGTTCGAAAATGATGTTTTGATGTTTATGATGCTTCCAAAATGTTTCCCAAAGATTTTATGATGTTTTAAAGTACCGAGGATTCGAGTTTATTCCCAGAATGTTTATGAATTTTCTTCAATCTAGTAGTTGTAATATCAGAATTTGATAACTATGTAATCGATAGATGCTAGTTGAATCAGTATGAAGTCTGGTTTGATAGGCAACGGCTGATAGTATAGTTGTTGTTTTGATATTACAAATACCAAGTTAAAATTTAGCAGCTGTGTTGTTTTCATAAATTCCAGTAGATGCACTGTTCACCAGCAGATGCATTTCTTTTTTTATTCAGCAGTTGCGTAGTTTTCATAAAACCAGCAGAGGTACTGTTCATTGCAGCTGGTATTAGTCTTGCGACTGGTACTGTTCATTGCGACTGGTTATTCCTTGCGCCTAGTTTCTTTTAGTAAAAATCCTTGTGTCTGGTTTTACATATGTTAGCGTTTTCTTGCGACTGGTCGTTTAACATTTTCTTACGGCTGGTTGATGCGCTAACGACGTAGTTTTATTTAATACATTGATTTCGTAAAAGGTCTTGCAGCTGGTTTTGTTGCAACTGGTTGTATTCATGCGACTGGTTCCTATTCATTGCGACTGGTTTTTCTTACGACTAGTCTCATTTTAACGTTATGTTTCCTAAAGTAGAATTCAATACTCAGTAAAGTTTTAAAAATGGGAAGCGAGAGTTTTAAATGTTGGAACCCGATGATTTTAAGAAAGAAAGTTTTACGAAAGGATGTTAATGAAACAGAGTTTATTTTAAGATTGTGGCATAGATAGTTGACGGTCACCAAGGAGAAGGGTGAGCAGTTGTCTAGATGTCGACTGCCCTTTCATATAACCTATATGCTAAACTGATATCGGAAGTAATTTTGATCAAAGTGCACAACGGACCATGAGGAGCTTATATGCCATAATCTAAAGAAAAGAAATTGATGTTAAGAGCTGGGCTATTAACCCCTGTCTCTAAGATTATGAAAGAATTGTTTACGAAATGTTTATATACGTTCAGATGTCTGCCTGCGTTTTATGAAATTGGTATTATTCAGGTTTTACTTGCTGAGCCTTTAGGCTCACTAGCTTTTAAAATGGTGCAGGTGCGACAGCTGGAGAACGAACAGAAGGTGAAACTTGAACAACAGCTGCTGGGTGGTGTTGTGTTTATCCAAGGCCTACGTTTTCCGTGTCTCAGTTGTATTTTTTTGAGTTAGAATGTACTGTATTAGATCAGTTGCAACGGTTATATATTTACATAGAATAGCAGCTGTTGTAAAACGCAATTTCAAAGTTATATAATATACTCTGTTTTTACGCAAACAAGTTTCAGCAGTTGGCGCACAATTCAGTATTTGATAGTTTTGTCTTTGAGTTTCTATATCTTTTGAGGTTATAAGGAATACAACTTATAACAAATTATCTTTCAGTACTTCTTTTGTTTCGAAATTTTTATTTACCCCGATCTCGTGGCCCGTTGGGTTCGGGCGTCACATTTATTTTCTAAACATCTATGGTGATTTGTCTGCATATGGGCCTCTGTGTTCTCAAACTTATACTCTTGGTCCTTGGTGTTTATACTCTCCAATTTATGGAAAACGATTCTGACAAATTCCATATATGCCATCAGAGATATTCTCTAATTTTTCACTGAATAGTTTTGGTTCGTGCTGTTTTTTCAAACTCCTGTGATTCTATCTATTGAAAGTCTTTTATAGGATTTTTCTTCCCTCTCACACTTGAATCTACTTGAGAATCAGTTGCTGGTATTTTTTCATATTGAGCGATAACAAGAAACCAGACGCCCATCTAATCATCGTCCTGGGTCACAAGCTCTATGAAGCAAAGGCGATTCCTCAGGGAAGGGGCATCACAAGAACAAGATCGGGTGGTCCTGGTTCAACGATTGTGGATACTGATAAACAAAAACAAGGTGCATTACTCAGTCCAGACCATGTCCTATGTACCACTCCCATCTCTGTATTTCCATCTGATACATCGTTGTTGATTGAATGGCACCCTGAATCAGAAACTGTTGGCAGACAAGAGCAGCAACCCCTATCCCAGGTGGTTATGATGACAATTCCACACTCGTCCACAAACCCTCACGACATTCAATTTGAAATATCTAGTGTTGGATCTGTTTCTACAGATCAGAATCTAAATTTTGATTAACACAAAATCTATCATTATTCTAATAACGTTTTACGTGCGATGTAGTGAACTTGATTAAGAAGACAGAGAGATATCCAGACTGGAACAGTGAGGGGACGCCCAAGCTGGAACTGTTGAAGATGTCTATGCTAGAACAGTGAGGGGACGTCGAAGTTGGTACAACAGAAGAGATCCAAAATGCAGGGAACATCAAGCTGGTTCACCAGCTTGGTACAAGAGCAGTTCAGCGATCAAGCGCAGAGAGATTTTATGAAGAGCAGAACTGTTCAAGAGCAGATCAAGTGCAGTGTTCAAGTGTCGACGCATAGACAAGCATAGTTATCAAAGTGCAGGTCGGATCACTAAGCGCAACTATAATCAGTTCATCATAGGGATCTCAGTCCTTGAGTAGACTGTATATGAACTGATTATTATATCCCAGAGATTTTATGAAGAGCAGAACTGTTCAAGAGCAGATCAAGTGCAGTGTTCAAGTGTCGACGCATAGACAAGCATAGTTATCAAAGTGCAGGTCGGATCACTAAGCGCAACTATAATCAGTTCATCATAGGGATCTCAGTCCTTGAGTAGACTGTATATGAACTGATTATTATATCCCAAAGAAGAATGGATATAATCACTGATGCTGGATTGCAGTTCTACGAGGATAAGGTTTAAAGTATCTCGGAGAACTGGCTCAATCAACCAGTGACAGAAAGATGTGCTTGTTGATGGTTTGGAAGAGGTTTCTGAATGGACCAAGAGAAAAAGCAAGTAACAAAGTGGCTCTTGACGAGAATAATAGAGCCAAGCTGGTTAAGGACAAACCAGCTCGACCTGAAGAAGGCCAGCTCGGAGAAGAGAAAATCTGATCGAGAGATCTGGTTGATGGAGCTATGTAAACAGATCCAGATTATGTTTTGAATTACACAAAACCTCTTACTGTGGTTCTAACGATTCTATGTAGTGTACAGGTTTAACAGGAGAAGAAATTTGGTTGTGATCAAGCAGCGTCTGGATAGTTGCATTGCAATTGAACCAGACGCAACACAATGCGCAACGAACCCAGACGCAACGTTGTAAAGGAATTAACCAGACGCAACGTTGTAAAGAAACCAGACGATGGTTTTGCACAAAGATTGATCCAGACGGGTAAGAGAAGAAGAGTATACCAGTCGCAAGGTACCAGTCGCAGAGTATACCAGTCGCAAGGTACCAGTCGCAGAGTATACCAGTCGCAGTATATCCAGTCGCAGGCTACAGTGCTTTGCATATCCAGTCGACAGGAAATACAACGCAGGAGAAACCAGAAGCTGGTCTTTGGCTACAGGAAAACATAAACCAGATGCTGGATTGCTAAGGAAAAATAAACCAGACGAGGACAAGCATCCAGACGAGCGGTACAGTAGTTCGATTGACCGTCGATGGAAATTGATGTTAGCGATAGCAAAACGATGTCGTTCGAATAAGTTGAAACGACAGCGTTTTTCCTTCGCGCTAAGACTCAGTCGAAGGATTTTGCGATGGTGATAACCAGCAGGGAGCTACAGTGTTTTATTTAACAAGTCGAGGGTATTTGAGGATACCGATGTCAAAACGATGTCGCTTGAATAAGTTGATACTACAGCGTTTTGACTTTGCTCTAAAGATCAGTCGTTGTGTTTGAAAAGGAACCTGTCGCTGGAATAACACACATGTTGAAAAGAAACCAGCAAGTGCACTCTGTTCCAGTCGCAGAATTGCCAACGACGAAGGAAGAGCTTATTTCAAATGTTGAAGATGACAAATAGCCTGCAAAAGAAAGAACACAAAGGACAATCCCTGTCGGTGCTTTACAGAACACATTTGAACGGGAAGAATTTGTGTCCAACGGACTTAATTTGAACAGAGGCTATATATATGAGGAGAACGCTATTGAATATTAGGCTGACCAGAGAGTTGTTGTCTCACAGAAAAGATTAATTAATAGAAGACAACAATCAAAGGGAAGAAAAATAAGAAGCGAAGCTGTCAACTATCATTCGGAGAGAAGCTTAATTGCAGTTGACAGCTGAGCTTGCATTAGCTTTTGTAGAGCACTTCCCGAGTGTGTGAGAAATAGAGAAACAGAGAGTTGAACGCTTCACTGTAAAAATCTCACGCACAGAGATTCATTAACATTTGTATAGTGAATGAATGTCAAACAATACATCAGTTCCCGTCCAAGCACGACGACGTAAAACTCTGTGTTTGTAGCCTTTCTCACATAGGCGTAAAACAAGTGATTGAGTGAACAGCCGAGGGCTGGTAGAGTCTAGGAGTTCTCGCAGCTGCTGGTTGCGGGATTGAGTCTGTACATGTTGTATAGATCAAATCTTCTAGTGGAGCCTTCCGAGGTGGAAGAAGGGGAGACGTAGGACATTGAGGTTCGAACTTCCAGAAACAAATCGATTGAGTATCGTATTCTTTAAGCTTTCAGCACTTGAATTTATTTTAGCATCGCATAACTCATTTGATAGCATACACTGTTAGCACACCTGCACAGTCGAACAGATTTATGCTGTACATAAATCTGTTTGCATCGTTTTAAAATATAAGGATTCAGTTTTGGTGTTTTCCGCATGATTTAAAATCATACCAGATCTGTCTCCGATGCTCTGTTGTTTTCAATGTTCAAGAACCCGAGGTATTGCACCTCATCTTTGAAATAGCAGCACGCAAAACTTTTAATGTTTGACAACAGAGCCTGCTAAGTTTCCCCTTCCTTTTAAAACAGGGACCAAAAATTGGTATCAGAGCAGGTTGTTCTTGAACGAGCACTTATTTTAAAACACATGTGCTATGTTTTAAAATGTTTCAAATGGTTTTGAGAAGCTTATATTAGGAATGACATATGAAAATGATATGTTTTGTTGGTTTTATCTTGATGAACTGTCACGGGATGCGCGAGTTCCGTGCGGATGTCAAGATCCTATTTTCGTTGTGCTATAAGATCACCTGGAGCGAGGCTCGGTGACAAGCACATGGGACGAAATAGGAGAATGAAAATCTGCTTTTATCTGTTTACTGGTTCTTCATATATAAGTGACTCAGTAGCATATGTTAGTTTTATCTTGATGAACTGTCACGGGATGCGCGAGTTCCGTGCGGATGTCAAGATCCTATTTTCGTTGTGCTATAAGATCACCTGGAGCGAGGCTCGGTGACAAGCACATGGGACGAAATAGGAGAATGAAAATCTGCTTTTATCTGTTTACTGGTTCTTCATATATAAGTGACTCAGTAGCATATGTTATTTTAAACATTGTTTAAAATGCTCTGATAGTTTTCAAATGTTCTTTATGCGGAATTTTCAGCTGATGCTTCAATTTGTTTTTAAAATGATTTGAGCTTATATTACAAAAGACAGGGAGAGTGGCGTCTTTGTCTTTATTAATTTGAGCTATCTGTTTATGCATCAGTTTCAGTTTTGTTTCAATCGTGTTTTTCAAATCATAACATACTGTTGCATACGGTTCTTCCCAAAATTTGTTTTGATTTCAAATCTAAATATTCTTGCTGTCACGTTGTTTTTGATGTGACAGTGTAGGGAGAGCTTTGATTTAAAATTGGATAGACCAGCTTTCGATCTCTTTTTGATTCCCACAAAAAGGGAGAGAATTGTTAGATCTTGCACTTATTATTTAAGGTTTTGTGTAATTCAAATAGGGAGAGATTGATGGATCTATGTAAACAGATCCAGATTATGTTTTGAATTACACAAAACCTGTTACTGTGGTTCTAACGATTCTATGTAGTGTACAGGTTTAACAGGAGAAGAAATTTGGTTGTGATCAAGCAGCGTCTGGATAGTTTCATTGCAATTGAACCAGACGCAACGCAATGCGCAAAGAACCCAGACGCAACGTTGTAAAGGAATTAACCAGACGCATCGTTGTAAAGAAACCAGACGATGGTTTTGCACAAATATTGATCCAGACGGCGCAAGAGAAGAAGAGTATACCAGTCGCAGAGTATACCAGTAGCAGGGTACCAGTCGCAGTATATCCAGTCGCAGGCTACAGTGCTTTGCATATCCAGTCGACAGGAAATCCAGACGCAGGAGAAACCAGACGCTGGTCTTTGGCTACAGGAAAACATAAACCAGACGCTGGATTGCTAAGGAAAAATAAACCAGACGAGGAGAAGCATCCAGACGAGCGCTACAATAGTCGATTGACAAGTCGATGGAAATTGATGTTAGCGATAGCAAAACGATGTCGTTCGAATAAGTTGAAACGACAGCGTTTTGCCTTCGCACTAAGACTCAGTCGAAGGATTTTGCGATGTGATAACCAGCAGGGAGCTACAGTGTTTTATTTAACCAGTCGAGGGTATTTGAGGATAACGATGTCAAAACGATGTCGCTTGAATAAGTTGATACGACAGCGTTTTGACTTCGTGTTAAAGATCAGTCGTTGTGTTTGAAAAGGAACCAGTTGCTGGAATAACACACATGTTGAAAAGAAACCAGCAGGTGCACTCATTCAAGTGTTTTCAAGTCGCAGAATTGCCAACGATGAAGGAAGAGCTTATTTCAAATGTTGAAGACGACAAATAGCCTGCAAAAGAAAGGACACAAAGGACAATCCATGTCGGTGCTTTACAGAACACATTTGAACGGGAAGAATTTGTGTCCAACGGACTTAATGAACAGAGGCTATATATACGAGGAGAACGCTATTGAAGATTAGGCTGACCAGAGAGTTGTTGCCGCACAGAAAAGATTAATCAATAGAAGACAACAATCAAAGGGAAGAAAAATAAGAAGCGAAGCTGTCAACTATCATTCGGAGAGAAGCTTAATTGCAGTTGACAGCTGAGCTTGCATTAGCTTTTGTAGAGCACTTCCCGAGTGTGTGAGAAATAGAGAAACAGAGAGTTGAACGCTTCACTGTAAAAATCTCACGCACAGAGATTCATTAACATTTGTATAGTGAATGAATGTCAAACAATACATCAGTTCCCGTCCAAGCACGACGACGTAAAACTCTGTGTTTGTAGCCTTTCTCACATAGGCGTAAAACAAGTGATTGAGTGAACAGCCGAGGGCTGGTAGAGTCTAGGAGTTCTCGCAGCTGCTGGTTGCGGGAT
>KV017515.1:203846-214199 GCA_001598015.1 Dorcoceras hygrometricum | reverse complement strand
ATAGAAGAAGATGGTGAACAGTAACTCGTCGAGGGTTTGAAGGAGAAGAGATAAGAGATATCTGGCTCAAAATAATCTAAGTGTCGATCAACACTTCTATAAATACCTCTTCAAATCTCACCTGCTGATTCATACCAATCAATCAAAGAAATCAGCAGGAGACAATCAGCAGCAACCCTCTTTTCCTCTTCGTAAAATTCAGCAGCAACTATCAAATAAACAATCGCGCAAAACATCTCAAAACGACACCGTTCTAACTTACCAAAACGACGCCGTAGCAAATATCAGCAGACAACAACTCTCGCAAGAAAACAACCCATCTGCTGGTCGCACGAAGCCACTCAAAACGACGACGCATCTACTAACTCAAACGACGCCATTTCATACGCAAGCAAAAGCGCGCCTGCTGATCAGCAGCAACCAAATACAACGCAAATACTACCAGCAGCAAGTATTACGTCACGCCTACGCCATCATATCTATCAGCAGCTCTCAAACCATCTGCTGATCTCTCTTCACAAACGCATCTGCTGAATCAATAGCCATCTGCTGAATCAATAGTCAACACTCCAAAATGTTGACTAACACGTGTCATTTCCTCACTCAATATCGCGCTAAACGCAAAATCTACCAGCAGCAACTTCATCTCGAACCAAAACCAGCAGATCTTCATACGTCACGCTGACGACATCGCTGCTGTTACAAAATTCACCAGCACGAGCTACAGTAACTTTGACCAGCGTTGACTTTTCCCAAAAATCGATATTTCTCATTCTTAACTAGTGCTGCTGCTGAGGAAATCGGCAGGAACCATATTATTTCACAAATTCCTCAAAACACACGTGATTAATCCCAAATCAAATCAATTAATCACTAATCTAACTTCTCAATCCTCACAGTAGCCTTTCTCACATAGGCGTAAAACAAGTGATTGAGTGAACAGCCGAGGGCTGGTAGAGTCTAGGAGTTCTCGCAGCTGCTGGTTGCGGGATTGAGTCTGTACATGTTGTATAGATCAAATCTTCTAGTGGAGCCTTCCGAGGTGAAAGAAGGGGAGACGTAGGACATTGAGGTCCGAACTTCCAGAAACAACTCGATTGAGTATCGTATTCTTTAAGCTTTCAGCACTTGCATTTATTTTAGCATCGCATAACTCATTTGATAGCATACACTGTTAGCACACCTGCACAGTCGAACAGATTTATGCTGTACATAAATCTGTTTGCATTGTTTTAAAATATAAGGATTCAGTTCTGGTGTTTTCCGCATGATTTAAAATCATACCAGATCTGTCTCCGATGCTGTTGTTTTCAATGTTCAAGAACCCGAGGTATTGCAGCGCGCAAAATTTTTAATGTTTGACAACAGAGCCTACTAATTTTCCCCTTCCTTTTAAAACGGGGACCAAAAATTGGTATCAGAGCAGGTTGTTCTTGAACGAGCACTTATTTTAAAACACATGTGCTATGTTTTAAAATGTTTCAAATGGTTTTGAGAAGCTTATATTAGGAATGCCAGATGAAAATGATATTTTTGTTGGTTTTCTCTTGATGAACTGTCACGGGATGCGCGAGTTCCGTGCGGATGCCAAGATCCTATTTTCGTTGTGCTATAAGATCACCTGGAGCGAGGCTCGGTGACAAGCACATGGGACGAAGTAGGAGAATGAAAATCTGCTTTTATCTGTTTACTGGTTCTTCATATATAAGTGACTCAGTAGCATATGTTATTTTAAACATTGTTTAAAATGCTCTGATAGTTTTCAAATGTTCTGTTATGCGGAATTTTCAGCTGATGCTTCAATTTGTTTTTAAAATGATTTGAGCTTATATTACAAAAGACTGGGAGAGTGGCGTCTTTGTCTTTATTAATTTGAGCTATCTGTTTATGCATCAGTTTCAGTTTTGTTTCAATCGTGTTTTTCAAATCATAACATACTGTTGCATACGGTTCTTCCCAAAATTTGTTTTGATTTCAAAATCTAAATATTCTTGCTGTCACATTGTTTTTGTTGTGACAGTGTAGGGAGAGCTTTGATTTAAAATTGGATAGACCAGCTTTCGATCTCTTTTTGATTCCCACAAAAAGGGAGAGAATTGTTAGATCTTGCACTTATTATTTAAGGTTTTGTGTAATTCAAATAGGGAGAGATTGATGGATCTATGTAAACAGATCCAGATTATGTTTTGAATTACACAAAACCTGTTACTGTGGTTCTAACGATTCTATGTAGTGTACAGGTTTAACAGGAGAAGAAATTTGGTTGTGATCAAGCAGCGTCTGGATAGTTGCATTGCAATTGAACCAGACGCAATGCAATGCGCAAAGAACCCAGACGCAACGTTGTAAAGGAATTAACCAGACGCATCGTTGTAAAGAAACCAGACGATGGTTTTGCACAAAGATTGATCCAGACGGCGCAAGAGAAGAAGAGTATACCAGTCGCAGAGTATACCAGTAGCAAGGTACCAGTCGCAGAGTATACCAGTCGCAGTATATCCAGTCGCAGGCTACAGTGCTTTGCATATCCAGTCGACAGGAAATCCAGACGCAGGAGAAACCAGACGCTGGTCTTTGGCTACAAGAACACATAAACCAGACGCTGGATTGCTAAGGAAAAATAAACCAGACGAGGAGAAGCATCCAGACGAGAGATACAATAGTCGATTGACAAGTCGATGGAAATTGATGTTAGCGATAGCAAAACGATGTCGTTCGAATAAGTTGAAACGACAGCGTTTTGCCTTCGCGCTAAGACTCAGTCGAAGGATTTTGCGATGGTGATAACCAGCACGGAGCTACAGTGTTTTATTTAACCAGTCGAGGGTATTTGAGGATAGCGATGTCAAAATGATGTCGCTTGAATAAGTTGATACGACAGCGTTTTGACTTTGCGTTAAAGATCAGTCGTTGTGTTTGAAAAGGAACCAGTTGCTGGAATAACACACATGTTGAAAAGAAACCAGCAGGTGCACTCATTCAAGTGTGTTCCAGTCGCAGAATTGCCAACGACGAAGGAAGAGCTTATTTCAAATGTTGAAGACGACAAATAGCCTGCAAAAGAAAGGACACAAAGGACAATCCCTGTCGGTGCTTTACAGAACACATTTGAACGGGAATAATTTGTGTCCAACGGACTTAATTTGAACAGAGGCTATATATACGAGGAGAACGCTATTGAAGATTAGGCTGACCAGAGAGTTGTTGTCGCACAGAAAAGATTAATCAATAGAAGACAACAATCAAAGGGAAGAAAAATAAGAAGCGAAGCTGTCAACTATCATTCGGAGAGAAGCTTAATTGCAGTTGACAGCTAAGCTTGCATTAGCTTTTGTAGAGCACTTCCCGAGTGTGTGAGAAATAGAGAAACAGAGAGTTGAGCGCTTCACTGTAAAAATCTCACACACCAGAGATTCATTAATATTTGCATAGTGAATGAATGTCAAACAATACATCAGTTCCCGTCCAAGCACGACGACGTAAAACTCTGTGTTTGTAGCCTTTCTCACATGGGCGTAAAACAAGTGATTGAGTGAACAGCCGAGGGCTGGTAGAGTCTAGGAGTTATCGCATCTGCTGGTTGCGGGATTGAGTCTGTACATGTTGTATAGATCAAATATTCTAGTGGAGCCTTCCGAGGTGGAAGAAGGGGAGACGTAGGATATTGAGGTCCGAACTTCCAGAAACAAATCGATTGAGTATCGTATTCTTTAAGCTTTCAGCACTTGCATTTATTTTAGCATCGCATAACTCATTTGATAGCATACACTGTTAGCACACCTACACAGTCGAACAGATTTATGCTGTACATAAATCTGTTTGCATCGTTTTAAAATATAAGGATTCAGTTCTGGTGTTTTCCGCATGATTTAAAATCATACCAGATCTATCTCTGGTGCTCTGTTGTTTTCAATGTTCAAGAACCCGAGGTATTGCACCTCATATTTGAAATAGCAGCGCGCAAAATTTTTAATGTTTGACAACAGCGCATGCTATGTTTCCCCTTCCTTTTAAAACAGGGACCAACACTGGTCAAGCTGGATGCTTATGAGAGAGATGAGGCAGCTGGCTGTATGATATCTGTGAGAAGTTTGACGAGCTCGAGGTAGCCTCACATATATAGATGGAGGAAAACTCATGTAGTGAAAGAAGTAACCAGCTGAGAAACAAACTCAGAGCCCAGTGATGCCTTTGTGTAATGAACAAGCCAGCTCGATGCAAAGAAATCAACTGGTCAAGTTCAAACGAGCCTGGCAAGAAGAGCAGTGGTCAAGAGCAGGAAAGAACAGAACAAGAGCAACTGTGTACAAGAGCATATGACAAGAGAAATTAGAAATTAGATAAAGAGCAGTTGCGAACAAGAGCAGTAGAGTTGAAGAAACGACCAGATCGAAGTAAAGATCAGCTCAGTGCAAACCAGAACGAAGATAAGCTGGCAAGCTGGTTAAGGTCAAACCAACCCGGAAGCATGACAGATGCTATCAAATCTACGAGTAAAGCGATTTGAATACAAGACTATACGAAGATTGCTTTTGAGTATTCAAATCGATTTGCTTGTTTTGTCTTCTCAAATACAGTGCTCACGTGCTTAAAGTGAACAAAAGCGTGCGACTTATTAAAAGACAAAGGACGCAAAGTACAACATTGTCAGAAAACTTTCAACGGTTACAACTTTGTGTGTCCAACGGATAAATCGGCAAAGAGGCTATATAGAGCAAGAGCATAGCACAAGCAGAGGTATGAGAATACAAGCGAGAGACGGAGAGAGTGTTGTGCAAGTGCAGAACATTAAACAGAAGAACGCATAACACGCAGCTTTGCTAGTCGCAAGTTTTCACACTATGTGGCAGCTGGCGTACAAGCTGTTTCAGTGCTTAGGTGTGAGCTAATGCACTGATAGCTTCGAAGAAATTTCAAGTCGACAGCACAAGCTCTGGGAAGACATTGATAAACCAGCTCGGACAGGAGCACTTCCTAGTGTGTGAGATTTTATCTTTGAGAGATTGAGCATACATTGTAAATCTCACACACGATTCACTCATATATATTTGAGAGTTGAGCGAAACGGAAAAATGAGTGAATCAAACAAAAACTCTCCTTGTAGTCTTTGGACAGAGACGTTAAACAAGTCTATGTAGTCTTTCGCACTGAGACGTTAAAGAAGTGTGTGTAGCCTTTCTCACTGAGACGTAAAAGAAGTGATGTTAAACACACAGCTTGCGCGCTGGTGTGCATAGGTGGCTAGGAATTCTTCTAGCCGAGGGCTGTCGGATCGGGTTGCAGTAGGGGCCGGTGTAGTCCAAGTCTTCTAGTGGATCCTTCCCGTTGCAGAAGAAAGGGTGACGTAGGAGATTCAGTTCCGAACTTCCATATGCTAAACTAGATCGCATATGCTGAACCAGCTCGCATAGCCGCTGGTACATTTCATGCGCGATCCGGTTCCCTTGTTGCGTGCTGCTTATTTTTCAAAAATCTTGAAATGAACGCAACTTGAGGGATTGATGTCTTAGGCCGTGTCAGAGCCTACGTGAGTTGTGTGAGAGCTCACGGTGTAACGCCCCAAAATCCCTAGGACCATAATTATGCATTTCATAAATCATATGGGCCATTTTGGCAATTTTAAATGTTATGTGTCTGCTGAATTGTTAAGATCAGCAGGTAATATGCACTGCGGCTGGTTCCAGCAGGTGACTCCAAGTAGCGATGCACGAGCTGGATTTTAAAACGATTGAAAGATGTTTTAAGGAGGTAAAATGATTTCTTTAAGAGAAGGTTTGGTGTTTTACAAATTAAAATAATATGAAGGGAATTTTACTAAATTTTAAAGGTGTGTCATGCTTGATTTCACAAGTAGCTTGCCACTAATCCTTTCATATAAAAACCTGTTTTCAAAGTAAGATTTTCATCATTTACAAAGAAAAGTTTTAAAGTGTTCTTCAAAGAAATTTTAGAAGAGTTTGTGTGTTGCTCAAAGGGAGGACTTCTGCAGGAATTTGCTGTTGTTGCAAAGCTTCAAATTAAGGCAAGTAAAAGCTGATCCTTTGCTACACCATTTGAAGCATATATTGTGTATTTATTGATCTGCTTTCCTGTATGTTATTGATATATTTAAAGTTCATGTTTAAAATGATATAGACATGAAAAGGAAAGAAAGATGGGTTCGAAAATGATGTTTTGATGTTTATGATGCTTCCATTATAACTTTCAGAATGTTTATGAAGTTTTAAAAATACTGAGGATTCGAACTTATTTCCAGAAATTGTCATGAATGTTCTTCTCACAGTAGTTGAAATATCAGAATTTGATAAATTGTGTAATCGGTAGTTGTTGGTCGAATCATTGGTATGGTTTGATAGACAACGGCTGATGGCATAGTTGTTGTTTTGATATTTTTAATGGTGAGTTAGGTTCCAGCAGCTGTATCTACTTGTTAAGATTCAGCAGCTACATTGTTGTAATGTTCACGAATGTTTTCCTTTCTACTGTAATATCGGGATTTGATGAATTGTGTAATCAGTAGTTGCTAGTTGGATCAGTATAAAGTCTGATTTGATAGGCGACGGCTGGTAGCGCGATCATTGTTTTGATATTACATGTGTTTTTCATAAATTCCAGCAGATGCACTGTTCATCAGCAGATGCGTTTTTCCTTATTAATATCAGCAGTTGTTTTCCTTTGATTAGGAATCAGCAGCTGCATTGTGATTTTAAATTAGCAGCTGTATTTCCTTTGGTTAAAATTCAGCAGTTGCATTGTTTTCAAGAAATCAGCAGATGCACTGTACATCAGCAGATGCATTCCATAGTAATAATTCAGCAGTTTCTTTATTTTAAGTACCGTTCATTTCAGCAGGTATTAGTCTTGCGACTAGTACTATTCATTTATATACACGTGTTAGCGTTTTTCCTTGCGACTGATCGATGCGCTAACGACGTCGTTCCTTTAAGTTATAGAAAGATCAGCAGGTAGTCTTGTTATTTCATCTGCTGATCGTTTCAACGACATCGTTTCATTTTATATTTATTTGAAAGACCTTGCGACTGGATTCTATTTGTTGCGACTGGTACTGTTCATCAGCAGGTGCGACTGGTTTTCTTTCAACCAGTTCCATTTTAATGATATGTTTCCAAAGTCGAATTCGATACTCAGCAAAGTTTTAAAATGGGAAGCAAATGTTTAAAATAATGGAACCCGATGATTTACAGAAATGTTTAAAGAAATGATTGTTAAGGAACAAAGTTATTTTAGATTATGGCATAGACAGTTACGATCACCAAGGAGAAGGGTGAGCAGTTGTCTAGATGTCGACTGCCCCTTTCACATGAGCTATATGCTAAAACTGATATCGGGAGTCATTTTGATCAAAGTGCAACACTGACCACATAGAACTTATATGCCATGATCAACTGAAAATGAAATTGAAAGAAATGAGAAACTGGGCTATCATCCCCTGTTTCTGCCATTGAACGTTTACTGAAATGTTTACGAAAATGACATTGTTTATTGAAGTTCCTTAACATATGTATTGTACAGATGTCTGCCTGCGTTTTATGAAATTGTTACTACTCAGGTTTTACTTGCTGAGCCTTTAGGCTCACTAGCTTTTAAAATGGTGCAGGTACGACAACTGGTGGAGGAAGAGCAGGTGAAACTTGAAAACCAGCAGATGGGTGGCGTTGTGTTTATCCAAGGCCTACGTTTTCCGTGTCTAAGTTATATTGTTTTGGATAGACTGTACTGTATTAGATCAGTAGCAACGGTTGTATATTTACTTAGAATACCAGCTGTTGTAATCGCAATTGCAAGTTATCAATACAAGTTGTTTTTCCGCAAATGTTTTTAGCAGTTAGCGTGCAATTTAAGTGTCTGCTGATCCTTGAGCTTGTCGTTTGTTTTGTTCTTTTCAAGTTATAGGAAATACAGCCTATAGCGAATTATCTTTTAGCCCTTCTTTTATTTGAAAATCTTTATTCACCCAATTCTCGTGGCCCCGTTGGGTTCGGGCGTCACAACATGGTATCAGAGCAACGTTCCTGAGATAAACACACTCACCATCAGCTGGATCAATGTTCATCTCTGTTCTTCTAAGTTGTGAGTTTATTTTCAGAGCATTGTCTTTTATTTTAGCATGTTCTGATTTATGCATGTGAGGGATTATGGGCTATAGAATATAGAATGTCAGGAAGAGGACGAGGAAGAACTAGAAGCAGTATTCCTCTAGAAGAAACTGAGAGTGATAACAATGCTAACATCACTCAATTATTAAGAATGCTGGTAGAACAAAATAACAACAGAGGCAATGGCCAATCTTCCAGCAGCATGGGACCAAGTAACGATGATCCCCACATGCTAAGGGATGATGCGATGATTTGGTGGGAAGGAGTTAAGATGTCTGTGGATCTGCTGAATCTCACCTGGGTAGATTTCAAGCGAGTATTCTATGAGCAATACTTCACAGCGGGGAAAAGATCTGAATTGAAGAGGGAATTTTTGACCCTCAAGCAGGGGAGTTTAACCGTACAAGAGTATGTGCGGACGTTTGAAAGAGGGTGCTATTTTGTGCCACTGATAGGAAGTGACCCAGAAGAGAAATTGAGTCACTTCATTGAAGGGTTGAAACCAATGTTCAAAATGAATGTGAGGCTGTCAGTGCCAAGAACTTACAGGGAAGCCGTGGATAGAGCCCTGCAAATCGAAAGAGATTGGAAAGATCTCGATGAGGAAAGGCAGCAAAAGAGACAAGCCTTTCAGCAGAAGGATCAAAGGCCATTTAAGAAACAGAACAAGAACCAGCAGAGGCCTCAGGAGCAAAAGCCTCTACAAATTCAACCATTAAGCTCCGTTCCTGCTGGAAGTAATAGGCCATTATGCCTTAAGTGTCAGAAGCCTCATTTGGGACAATGCAGACTTGGACAAAATGTCTGCTACAAGTGTGGAATGCCTGGACATATTCTGAAGAATTGTCCAAAATCCAAGAAACTGGTGACCAGCAGAGCCTATGTGATGACTGCTGATCAAGCTCCTCCAGAATCTACGGTGGTTACAGGTGAAATTTCGATAGCTGGATTTCCTTCTCTAGCTTTATTAGATTCAGGAGCTACGCATTCATTTATTTCCGCTAAGTTTGTTGAGAAATTGTCAATTTAGCCGGAACAAGTAATGATAGGGTACTGTGTGTTGGTATCATCTGGAGAAAAGCTGGTATCACATGAATTGTTTAGAAGTTTAGAGCTTAAACTTCAAGGGCATAAGATTACTGCTGATTTAATTGTGTTGCCAATGCCAGAATTTGATTTAATTTTGGGAATAGATTGGTTAACTAAGTATGGGGTAGTAATTGACTTCAAACTAAGAGCGGTAGCTGTCAACCCACCAGGAAAAGAGTCATTCCAGTTTTTGGCCAAACATGATAATAAAATTCCTTCAACCGTATCGTCGTTAGCAGCTACTGATAGACCCCAGCTGTCCAATGTAGAAGTAGCAAATGAATTCCCTGAAGTTTTTCCAGAAGACATTCAAGGATTGCCACCAGACAGGGAGTTAGAGTTTTCCATTGATTTAGTACCAGGAGCTGCTCCAGTATCTAGGCCACCATATCGATTAGCTCCAACAGAGATGAAAGAATTGAAAGAACAAATACAAGACCTGTTGGAAAAAGGATTCATTAGACCAAGTACTTCGCCATGGGGAGCCCCTGTTTTGTTTGTTAAGAAAAAGGATGGGAGTATGAGATTGTGTATAGATTATCGCGAGTTAAATAAGTTGACAGTTAAGAATAATTATCCATTACCGAGGATTGAAGATCTTTTCGACCAATTAAGAGGGTCTGTAGTATTTTCTAAGATCGACTTAAGGTCAGGATACCACCAGTTAAAGATTAAGGCTGCTGATGTTTACAAAACAGCTTTTAGAACTAGGTATGGCCATTATGAATTTTTGGTTATGCCCTTTGGACTTACAAATGCTCCATCAGCTTTTATGGATTTAATGAATAGGGTCTTTCAACCATGCTTATGTTAGAGTAGATGCCCAACTAGCCAACTTGTGGCGTGTGGGTTTTATTGACTCTTGTACAAATGATCTTTATATATGATATTCGCATTCTTTTATATGGCATTCTTTACTTTCATTATGCGTGTAATGATTTACAATTGTGTTGAGTAAAGACCTAGAATACACTAAAGCGTATGTTAGATGTGATAGTGGGTATGACGGCTATCATGAAACACATCTAATAGTCGCTGTGTATTCTGAACATGTTCCTAGTCAATTGGGCCGTCAAAATGAGGATAAGGCCGCCCGAGTTCGAGACTAGTATCTGCGATACGAAGTACCATGTTTCATTGGTAGGGA
>KV017515.1:178679-203579 GCA_001598015.1 Dorcoceras hygrometricum | reverse complement strand
GTGAGCTTTCTTTCGTTGATTTGAGCTCGTTCTTGTATGTTAGTACCTGCGTAGAAGTGCAGAACTTTTGGATAGCTTCTGGCCGTAGGATTAACATATTTGTTCAGCGGATTTGAGCTGCGATTGTTCGTACCTTGCACAGATTTGTTGCTGGAGCTCTTCGGCCGTGTGATTTGAGGCTAAGTGGGATCTGTTTGCAAGCTGTGAGAATTACCGTGCTCTGTCGTGGTTGTGAGGTAGTTTATTGAGGAATTAAGGTACGACTGGGCAGCCCTTAGCAGTTGAACTTGAACATGGCTAGTTATCGATGTTGTGAATTGTGGTTATGTGACTTACGTGAAATTGAATTATGGAATTGATTGAGTTATGCTTTATTTCACGTATTATGCATTGTATGCTTTATGCTTTGATATCGAATGGCATTCATGCATACATCTTGAGCCTGAATTGATAAATTGATTTGATTACCTGATTGGGTGCCACGTTGTGACTGGCCGACTGTTGAGTCGTGTCCGAAAAGTCCAACGCTATCGTCGGAGTGGTGACTACCGGATTCGAGTGTCTACCACCGAGCTGTGATGGGCTGACGGGCCCCGATGATCACGGACCGATGATTTCCACCGGCTGATTGGCTGTGCGTGGTATAGAGGCTTGGTTTGTGTTGCCAGTTGATAGACTGGTCTAGCTATCCGACTTTTTGATAGCCCTCATGCATTCATAGCATTGATTATAGCTTGTTGCATGTTTACTGCTTTGATAGCTCTTCGTACTGAGGCTTGACCTGTATTTCTTTTCCTGCTTTTGGTTGTTTGGGTCTGTGTTACCCATTTGCAGGAGTTTCAGGTAACCAAGCTGGACCGAGTGGAAGTTCAGTTGGTCGATCCCCGCATCCCTGAGTCCCAGTTTATTTATGATATGTATTGAACCGGGGGATGCCCCGTGTTTTATTGTATTTGGGGGATCTGTATTTTGAATTGATTTATGTGGTTACTTGCTGTATCGAGTTGAGTAAACTCCTATTTTGAATATCGAATATTTTGAATGAATGATTTGAAGTTCAGGCCTTTGTATTTCGAAAAATTTTTAGCCCTGATTTTAAGCTTCCGTAATTATGCGCTTATTATGTGTTAATTGTTGGTAATTAGCACGGGGCCTGACATAGACTGTACTGTATTAGATCAGTAGCAACGGTTGTATATTTACTTAGAATAGCAGCTGTTGTAATCGCAATTGCAAGTTATTAATACAAGTTGTTTTTCCGCAAATGTTTTTAGCAGTTAGCGCGCAATTTAAGTGTCTGCTGATCCTTGAGCTTGTCGTTTGTTTTGTTCTTTTCAAAAATACAGCCTATAGCGAATTATCTTTTAGCCCTTCTTTTATTTGAAAATCTTTATTCACCCAATTCTCGTGGCCCCGTTGGGTTCGGGCGTCACACACGGAGACCCCCTGTTTTTTTATCCTAACACTAGTTCCAGACTCTCTCTTAAAACCATGGTTCGTCGGATCGGTAGCGGAATGGCTGTTTTGGAATGGGAAAGGGGGCAACCGTTGCAAAGTTCCAGCCTGGAACATTTAATCCATGCAAAGCCCAAAGCCTCCCTCACCCCCCGACGCCGCTGCCCGGGTACTCCATCCGAAGCCCTCAAGCCTCCCCCACCCACCGTCGTCGCTGCCCGGGGTAATCCTGCATTCCCTTGCCTCACTGCCTCCGATGTGTTTCTGAGCAATGATGTCGTATCTACGTTTGGGCGTTGTGGGGCAAATGATGATGGACATCGATTGTTTGATGAAATGCTTGTGAGAGGAATATGTGACGTGATCTCCTAGAATGTATGGGGAATAGAGAAGAGTGGTCGAAGGCAACATGGTGTTTCCAGTTTGCAATTAGTAGTGAAAAGAGAAGGAATGAATTGGGGAAAATGACCACATCCATGATTAGTATTCTAGGTAGACTAGGCAAAGTGGATTGAGCCAGGAAAGTTTTTGATGTAATATCGTTTATGCTTATTCGGCTTTGATTAGTGGTTATGCGAAGAGGGGGCAGCCATAGGGGTGTTCAAGAGTATAAGGTTCTTGCTTATGCGAAGAGTGTTTATGTTTTATATTTTTTCAAAAATTCCGTGACGTGATCGTTCCGTGAGACGATAATGAAACTGGAACGGAGTTCCCCGCGACGATCACCGTGACCGTAACTGTGACCCATGCTTAGAACACGATCCAAGACAAGTCAGCCCACTCCATCCCAGCGTAAGATACGGTCTACCAAGCGGACTGATGACACTGAGGCCATCACAATTGATGAGTAGCCCATTGTGACAAGGACTCCACGTACACGGTCTACCTAGCAAGGCTGATGCACCTTCTGATATCAAAAGAAATAGAAAAATTGGTGATTCTAATGATCCGGCAGTCCTTTGAAGAAAACGAAGCCCTCTCCTCCTTTGAAGGAGTCATGTCCAAAGCGGCAAACTCGTAACTCCTCTTCCTCATGCGTGCACTCTAAATCTGGGTATGATAATTTCCTTGCCTTTTCTAAGACATTATATAGTGCACACAATGCCAAAAATTGGGATGTGATGTCTAACAATATTTTTGGGGTGAACGAGTTTCTAAGGATTATAGAGTTGGGTCTGATGATGTGGCTCATCTAATTCAGGATTTGGGTTTATTGTATACCATCACTAAACCTCGGGCCTACTCTTCTGGGATAGTGTATGAATTTTATGCCAACTTATCTCCGTTAGTTACGGTTGGAGGATCCCCCTTCTTTGAAAAAGTTTATGTGCGGGGACATATTTTTGAGTTCAGTGCGGCACTCGTTAATTCTTACTTTGGGCTTGCTCCACCTGATGCCATAGGTCAGATGACTGGTCTGATGATGAGGATCTTAGTTTGGATGATGTTGGTTCCGAGTTGACAGGTGATATGATCAAGTCATTGACCGCTCAAAATTAACTTCCAAATACTCTATGCTTGCCCGGATCGATTTCTCAAACTGGTTTTCTACTTCTCACACCTCATCCATTGAGTCTGAAGTAGGAAATGTTCTTTACAAACTTGGGACAAAGATGAAGTTTGATATGGGAAGCTTAATCTTCTGGCAGATTGTGGCTCATGCCGATCGCACCGTGGACCATACTCTCCTCATTTTTCCTCTTGCTGATCTTTGAACTATTGATGTCCTCATTTTTTCTTCGCTGTTCTGAATGAACCCACATTTTGCTTGTTTTGGCACAAAGGGGGAGTGATGGACGTTAAACACTTACACTGTTAACTATTTCCTCATTTGATCTTTGCTTTATCAGTCTGTTGGTCTTTTGTTTTGCTTTGAGTATATGACAAATAGTGTCTCATTTGTTGCTTTTGAAACATCTCAATGCTTAATTTGTTTCTTGGTAGGTTGTACTCTAAACAAGCCAAAGGGGAAGATTGTTATGCGACACTTTTGCCACGTTGGATTAGCCTTGTTGAACTAATTTGCTTAGTTGGCTTGTTTAGAGATTTGGAAGTTTGTGTTTATTTTACAATATTTGTTTACCTAGATGAATACTGTTTTTATGGAAATGATTATGCACATCTCTATTCTAGATACATATCTCCTCAATGTACAGATTCTATGACTTAATGATCTTGTTTCCTTACCTATAATGCTTTTCAAATCTAATCACGTCATGTGGGATATGTATGGTTTCGTTGTATATGGTACAGACTATCATCCAGATTCGGAAACCATGTTTGGAAGAACTATTTAAATTTACCAAGTTGAATGGATGATAGATTTGATTACAAACTGCATCTAGATAGTGTGCTTATATTAGATAGAATGGAACCCTATATACTTCTGAGTAATTAGTAGTAGTCTACACCAAAGTTCTGAATGAGATGCAGAAGTAATCTTTGGTCAGTCGGTGTTCGGACAACAGCCAAGACAAGAGTCGTTCAGTGCGATCGTATTCATTCTGAGTTGAGAAAATTTAACTGTTGATGGTATATCAACTATTAGAAGATTTGTTCATTACTCGGGAGAGGAATTTGCTGTTCTCGGAAGAGAACCCTCCAAACTTCGAAGGGAGTTCAAGAGAAGTGGAGAATTCAAGAAGTGGAGAAGAAGTCGAGTATCGCCAAACGGATTCTACATATTATGTTCTTCATTTAGGCTTCAATATAAAAGAGGGAGTCTTTTATTATTTTTAATTAAGTCCTGTTTGAGTGTGACATTTATTATTATCTAGTTGATTCGTTTGATGTATGGGGGTTGATCTCATAGATGTAGGTCGACGACCATATTAAAATTCTCGTGTTCATTATAGTTACATTAGCTTCAGTAATGCACCATCATAAGGATATAGATTAACAAACATCAAACGATAACTCATCACTATTTTCAGTACAATATATATGTAGGATTTCCTTCCAAATTATATTGGACTTCGCATTATCAAGCACATTACAATTAAATCGGATTAAATTGATCTTTACATGCTATTAGATCTATATCTATCAATAATTAGTAAAAAACATAGGAAACAGATATATGTAGTTAACTTATGTTAAATCTATATTCTTCATGAATATGGGAAGTAATTGGCCTTTTATATTTTAGATCTGAATATGAAATAAATTCTAGCTACTTTGTGAACATTAATATGAAACAAAATCGTCAAAATAAGATTAAAGATGTGAACTTCAAGAGCATCTTATAAAATGATATACTCTTCATGAGGATCAACATAAGATTAAAAAATTGCTACTTTAAATATTATGCTTCTTCAAGAGCAACAACACAATACTAAATACGAAATTTAATTATGATTTTTTCGTAAACAGCAATCACACAAATAATGAACACAAACTTAATTATGATTTTTTTATCTTGAAGATTGCTTGTGCTGATAAGATGTTGTAAATAGAAGAGAATAGAATTGAATACGAATGAGTTATTCATCAAGTGAAAACTCAATTTTAGAGTCACTTATAGAATTCAAATATCAGATGACATGATCTCTTTGATTGGAAATTCTATCTTGATAATTATCTCAACAATTTATCTATGATGCCCAAACCCGAGGGAATCAACTTTTTGAAGTATAAAAGACGAAATGTGGAAAAGAAAGGACTAAAACAATAAATTGGAAGCTATGCTATGATCAAGGGGCAGCAAAACCAGCTTAGAACAAAATATCGTTCGAATACAATTGGATATTACAACATTCAAATTCTATGTGAATTCTTCATTGTTGTAATGGATCTTAATACAGTTACTAAAAGATCAAAAGCAACAACGACATCGCGGAAACGCAAGCCTTTGACAAACACACGTAGCGCCCAAGCTGGTTCAGCTCGCACCTCCCGCCTGCCCCTGAGCTGCCTCACCTACATCAGGAAAACTAGTGAGCCTAGGAGCTCAGCAAGTAAAACTGAGGATAACAAGATCATATAACGCATGCATAACTGAGCATGATAAAATATTTAAAAGAAGTTAGATGAAACTGAAAGCTTTCTCATAAACCAGATCGGTACACCAGTCCGGATCGCTATCTTTGCTTAGTGACTTATGTCCTAGAAGCTCTCATGTTGGTCCTGGTGCTTGCTATTATATTACCTAAATTCTGGAACTTTATTGTGAATGGGTATTACAGTTATACCATAATCTTTGTTCCCTTTCTGGTTGACCGGGTCCTCTATGCCATAAGTCCTTAAACTGAAAGTAACCTCCTTTAAATGAATGAAATAACTACTATACATGCTCTTGATCAAAGACCGATCACTGAAACTGATAGATTCACTGCTATGAAACTCATGTTATCTTTAAAATTTTACTGAGTGTACAGTTGGGCTGCGAGCTGATGGTAACGAAAACCAGCTCGGATGAGAAAATAACTCACGATCGTAAAACAGCTCGAAGAGGAAAACAGATTACGAACGTAAAGTAACTCGGAGAACAGAACAACTTACGGGTGTGAAAACAGCTTACAGTGTGAAAACAACTTACGGGTGAAAACAGCTTACGGGTGTGAAAACAGCTTACGGGTGTGAAAACAACATGCGGCTGAAAACAACTTACGGGTGTGGAAACAACATACGGGTGAAAACAGCTTACGGGTGTGAAAACAACTTACGGGTGAAAATAGCTTACGGTGTGAAAACAGCTTACGGGTGAAAACGGCTTACGGGTGTGAAAACAGTACCCTAAGCTTTGGAACAAAAATTTCAGCTTTGGAAGGTCACTCAGCTTTGAGAAGCCAAATCAGCTTAAAAACGAACAACACATATCAGGCCAGGAAAGTAGACCAGATCACCTTAGAGAGCATGAAGGTACTGCACCAGCTTGATGAAAACTAGCTTAGCTGTAGGTATGAAAAACAATGTGCCAGCACGGGTAGACCAGCTTAGCTGTTGGGTACTGCACCAGGTCAGATAGTCCTAAAATAGACCAGCTCAGCTTATCCAACCGGAACATAGTCCCGATCAAACCAGCACCGTCTAAACATTCAGAGTTAATGTCTAGAACTTTTACAACACACCGAAAACAAGAAACTTCTCTTGGCTTATCTTATCTTGAACCTGTACAACTTAGTTTGAAAACACAACTGCCTTTGCTAGAAGATAAACTTGTGAGTTTGCTCAAACTAAAGCATCAAAGCCATGAATCCATAAATTAAACATAAGCATGAACTGAACTGAACTAAAACATGCATGAGTCAAGCATACAACAGAAAACAAAGAAGGAATATATGTTTTCCAAATACAGCAAATAATCAACTTTACTTGCCTTAACTGAGAATCGCTACTAACAGATGGTCTCGAATGGAATTCACATCAAGCACACGCTGCGAGCTTCTAAGAATTTTAGAGAACTGAAGATTTTCTTGCAAACAAAATGAGCTCTAGAACTCACGTAAACAATCATATATGGGAGTATGATTAGTAATAGGTGAAAGGTACAAGATTAGGCATGGGTCACCATACCAAAGTAAAATTGCTAAAATCCCCCTACTACTATTTTAATTTGTAAACTTGCTGCACTTTTTTGTAAAAAAGAAAAAACTAATCTCCCATCCAAAAACGTTTTATTTAAAATCTGCACCAGTTCGGGTTTGTGCTTGGGGTGAAATCCTTCCGGAAACCTTCTGAACATGCTTCTAAGACTGGAAAGAAAAGAAATCAGCTTTGATGAAAGAAACTAGCTTGAACTAAAACTGGATGCTCAATTAACAAAACAGCCCTTCAAAGGAAAAAGGCTATCGATTGTGGTCCTATGGATTTTTGGGGCGCTACAACTCTACCCTCCTTACTGAAATTTTGTCCTCAAATTTTACTTACCAAAAAGCTCTGGAAGAGACTACGCATATCAGCTTCTGTCTCCCAAGTTGCTTCCCGTTCTGATTGGTTATACCACTGCACTTTAACCATCGGGATGCTACGATTCCTCAGCTTTCTATTCTCTCTATGAAGAATCCTCTCTGGCCTTCCTTTGTAGCTTAGATCGGGTGCAAGCTGGATTGGCTCATAGCTCAACACGTGAGACGGGTTGGGAAAGTATTTCCTCAAAGATGATACATGGAATACATTATGTACTTAAGATAGATGCGGGGGTAATGCTAATCTGTAAGCCAGCGTTCCTAATTTGTCCAAAATCTCGTATGACCCAATGAACCTTGGGTTGAGCTTACCCTTCTTCCCCAATCTCATTACACCTTTCATTGGAGCTACCTTTAAGAACACATGATCTCCAGCTTCAAAACTCAGCTCGTGGAGTCTGTTATCAGCATAGCTCTTTTTCCTGCTCTGAGCAGTTCTCAATCGATCCCTTACCTTCTTAATAGCTTCTACTTTTTTCTCTACAATGTCGGGTCCCAAACCAGCTCGCTCTCCTATCTCATCCCAATGAATGGATGTCCTGCACCTTCAGCCATAGAGAGCTTTGTAAGGGGCCATCTGGATTGAAGCTTGGAAGCTATTATTGTACGTGAATTCTAACAACAATAGTTTTGAATCTCAGATCTCTGAAAAATCTATGATACAAGATCTGAGTAGATCTTCCAGCACTTGAATCACCCTTTCTGATTGACCATCGGTCTGGGGGTGAAAATTTGTGCTAAAAGTCAGCCTAGTACCCAAAGATCTGTGTAGACTCTTCCAGAAAGCTGATGTAAATCTTGGATCTCTGTAGGATACGATCAAAACTGGAATACCATGTAATCTCACTAGCTCTTTCATATACAGCTCGATGTATTTGATCACATCGTATGTTGTCTTGACTGGTAGGAAGTGAGTTGATTTGGTGAGTCGGTCTACTATAACCAAAATTGAATGTATCCTTGGACAGTTCGGGATAAACCAACTACAAAATCCATCACAATACTCTCCCACTTCCATTCTGGTATCGGCAGGGGCTTAAGCATCCCAGCCGGTCTCTGATGTTCTGCTTTGACCAGATGGCAGGTAAGGTACTCTGGGAACAAATTTAGAATTGTCGCGTTTCATTCCTGGCCACCAATACAACTTCTGAAGACCTCTGTACATTTTTGTACTCCCTGGATGCACTGAGTATGGAGTTGTATGAGCTTCGGCAATGAGATCAACTCTCAAAGGATCCACACTGGGAACCCATAATATGCTTAACAATACCTCCAGCAGAGGTGTAGAGATAACTTCATCTCTCTTCATATTGTTTCACCCACTTCCTCAACTGTTCATCCATCAGCTGACCTTCTCTAATCTGGTCTATCAATGAAGACTGGACAGTGAGAACAGCCAGGGTTGTAGTACTGTGACGGGGTACCAGATCTAGCCTAAAATTCTCAATCTCATAAGCTAAGGGCCTTTGAGCTGTGAGCTGGGTTAATCCTATCGACTTCCTGCTAAGAGCATCTGCCACTACATTGGCTTTTCCTGGGTGGTAGCTAATGGCACAATCATAATCTTTAACCAACTCTAACCATATCCTCTACCTCATGTTTAATTCTTTCTGGATGAAGAATTAATTTAAACTCTTATGATCTGTAAATATCTCGCACTTTTCACCATACAGATAGTGCCTCCTTCAAGGCAAACACCACTGATGCTAGCTCCAGTTCATGCGTAGGATACTTCTTTTCATGATTCTTTAGCTGCCTGGAAGCATATGCTATTACCCTTCTGTCCTACATCAACACAGCACCTAAACCCAGCTTGAATGCGTCTGTGTAGATAACAAAATTTCCCTGACCAGAAGGCTTGTTTAGCACTGGAGCTTCAATAAACGCTTGTTTCAACTTCTCAAAACTCTATTTGCAATTAGGGATCCATTCAAACTTAACTTGTTTCATAGTCAACGAAGTTAATGGAACCGCTGTCTTCGAGAATCCATTAATGAAACGCCTGTAATATCCAGCAAGTCCTAAAAAGCTCCTCACCTCTGCAACAGATTGGGGCACAGGCCAGTCTCGCACTGCTTCGACCTTAGCTCGGTCGAATTGTAATCCATCTTTAGAAATTATGTGGCCTAGAAATGAAACCTTCTATATCCAAAACTCACACTTTCTAAACTTAGCAAATAGTTGCTTGTCCTTCATAACTTGTAGCACTGTCCTAAGCTGGTTGGTGTGCTCTGAGCTGTTCTTGGAATACAGTATGATATCGTTTACAAATACGATAGCAAACTGATCCAAAAATGGCCGGAAAACTCAATTCATCAGATCCATAAAAGCAGGTGGAGCATTGTTTAATCCAAATGGCATTATTAAAAACTCATAATGATCATAACGCGTCATGAAAGCTGTCTTGTAAATATCAGATTCTTTGATCCTAAGATGGAGGTATCCAGATCGCAAGTCTATCTTGGAAAACACTGCTACTCCCTTCAATTGATCGAAAAAATCCTCAATCCTAGGCAGTGGATACTTATTCTTAATAGTAAGTTTATTCAACTCGCGATAATCCATAAAAAACCTTAAGCTCCCATCTTTCTTCTTCACGAACAAAACAGGGGCTCCCCATGGTGATGGTGCCGGGTCGTATGAAACCCGTGTCCAGCAGGTCTTGGATTTGTTCTTTTAGCTCTCTCATATCTGCAGGAGTAAGCCTATAGGGCTGTCTAGAAATAGGAGCTGCTCCTGGTATTAAGTCGATGGCAAATTCTAGCTCTTGGTCTGGAGGTAGTCCACTGATGTCATCTGGAAAAACTTCGGGGAACTCATTCACTACCTCCACATCAGCCAGCTCGGGCTTTCTAGAAACAGCTAGGGATGATAAACTAGCTAAATATCCCTCTCCCCCTTTCCTCAAATAGCGCTGGGCTTTTAAGGCTGAGATAATGCGAGGTTAAGCTGGTTAGCTTCGAATGAAACCTGGGCTCGCTTGGGTGGCTTGACAGCTACTGTCCAGAGCTTAAAATCGATTACTAACCCCTACTTAGATAACCAGTCTATTCCCATCAAATCAAATTCAGGTATAGGTAGAACAATTAGGTTGGCAGTAACTAAATGTCCTTGAAGCTTGAGCTCTAAGTCACGATATAACCCATGGGATACTAGCTCTTCTCCCGAAGGTACTGTCACACAATAGCCTGTGGACAATTGTTCTAGCTTACAAGGTAACTTTCTAGAAAAATCTTCAGCTATAAAGGAATGTGATAGGATCAATATGGCTCGAAACAGCTGTAGGAGTTCAGAAGGGGGGGGGGGAGGTTGAATGAACTCCTAGTATTTTAATTTTCGAAACCTTAAAACGATTTTTACAAGTGTCTCGCTTAACTTAAATCCGAGTTACCATATTTAAGGTATCTCAGTCCAACAACTGATCTCAAATATTGTGCGGAATAAAGTCGATAAATCAGTGAACAATGTAAATGATAAATAGATGCAGTAAAGTAAAAGTATAGGGTCAAGAGATTTGTTTATGGAAGTGCGGATATCAAATCCTACGTCTCCCCTTCTTCCTTATTCAGGAAGGTTCCACTAGAAGGCATTGATGAGTACAGACACTGTAAAAACCCAATCACCGAGGCTCGCTCCAGGTGAACTCCTAGCAACTTCAATCAACAAGCAGACGCAGCTGCTGAATACAACACTTAGAATTTTTCTCAAACGGCTTTTTGTAGCACGTTTGTTACAGACTCAATCTGAAGATAACACTGAAATACAAAGCTATTTAGGCTGTAACTCTTCTGGTTTCTATACAATGAAACTCAATTACATAAGGTAACCAGAAGATGATATCTAAGGTAATATCTGTGGACTCTAGACTTTGAATATTCTTTGAGATTGGATTTCTGGGACTTGGAATATTTTTGTTTGAATGCCTTTCAGAAATCTCAGAGAGTGGATGAGAGCTTTTCAAATTACTGGGCGCAAGAGAAAGACTGTGTGTGTTGATTGAGCGAGAGCTTCTTCATTTCAAATTCCAGCTATTTATACCCTTTTGTTCTCAACGGTCAGAAAGTATCTAGTAGAGATATCCTCCTCTGCAAATCTTCATCAAATCACGATTACGGTATGAAAAAGGCAAATTGTGCTTTGTCAGGGCTGAATTGTTGTATATCCTTATTTTGGGTAAACATTGTATAACGCCCTCCGGTGTCCCGACATCTGAAAGTTCTGTTACTCATATAACCCAAAATCTGAAACGTTCCCAAATAGTTACATCTGATTCCACAGCAGCTTTACTCAACTTCTGAATACACTTACTTCTGAAGTAGGAATCCAACAACTGAACTATAACAGAATCTGCGTCTGTAGCCTTTGAATTAACATCTGACTCTCTAACACATTTGAAATTCTTAACCCGATATCTGAATAACACCAGCTGAGTCAATATAACGAAGTCTGATACGAAGACATCTGAATCATAACTGATTCAACACTAAAACCTGACCCGATGTCTGAATAAATATAACCTGATAACTCAACTGATCCAAGACCCGAAACTGATAGAATGCTTCAACCAGATAGCTGATATCTGAATGACTGAAAATACTAACTTCTGAAAATACACATCTGATATCACGAAGTCTGATTGTTTGAATGTCATCGTTAAGTTCAGTTCTTGTCTTATTTTGTTATCACCAAAACTTATAAATTTTACTTTAACAATTTCCCCCTTTTTTGTGATGACAAAACTTAGCAGCCTTACGACTCAATAGGCAAAATAAATTGCACAAAGTCTGCTGAAATTTTTATAAATCTCATAACTGAACGTTGTACAAAATATTTGTACAAGAACTGAAAAAGAAAATCCTAAAACTATCTTTTTCCAGAGATCCAATATTCATCGTCTCTTTTGGGAAGTAGATACGGTCCATAAGTTACACCACCAGAACCAAATCCTCCACCACTGCTACTGCAATGTCTTTTCTTTGAAGAACCACCTCTATCATCTCTTCTTCGACTTCCACAAGAACCACTGCCTCTGTTACCATTCCCCCACTAGGTCTGTCCTAATCATCTGGAGGCGGCTGAGGGCAGCTGCTACTACCTTCCCCCTTTTTGGCATCACCACCCCTATTGATATAATCAACAAGGAAGCCAAGTTGGGTGGAGAGGTTCAGATGATTCTCCTGTGCTTGCGCACGGAAGTCTAAAAATTCACTCCGGACAGTAGCAAGCCTCTCATCCATTTCCTTAAGAAATTCTTTGTGATCTTTGACCTCCTTACGAACATCCACTAAGTCTGTCGACAAAATGGCATTTTGAGCACGAACATCTTTTAGTGCAAGCGAAAGTACGTCTGTATCATTATGAACCTCTTGACGAACACTTTGGATCAGGCTTCGGAAAGCTTTATATTGTTGATAGAGAGTGTCAGGGAGGGTTCTCTCAAGATTTTTGATTTTGACAAGAACTTCATCATGAGAATAACCCTGCCTCCGAGACTCCTTCGATTGATTTGCAATAATGCGAGAAATAGAAGCCCATAGATCATCAAAAGATTCTGAGACAACAGGTGGTAGAGAAAGCTGAGCAACAGCAGGGGTAGATCCAACATCAAGTGTTGCAACAAACTCTTCATCCATGGGACTGCTGACATGAAAATCTAGCTGTTCACTGCTTGAAGATGAACTAGAGCCAGAATCTGAATTATGTACACTGATAACATCTAAAATCTGGATTCTGTAAGAAACACTAGATTTGGAATACTGGAAGCACTCAAAACTGTTCCAACCGGCACTAAATCTGTACAATAATTAACACTTCCGACTGGCCTTAAACAACCGAACATGAAATATCTGATAATATCTGTACATACTCTGAACCATCCCCAAGATTTGATTATAGACGGTGCTGCTCCCCAATATTGATCAGACTCGATGAAATAGCCGTGAGGAAAAAAGCTTTCTTCAATAGCCCTGTCTGGCAGCTGTTGTTTATCTACAAAAAGGGACAGTCTGAAACTGCTTCTCCAATAATCATTGCACTGGATGGGTGTCCAAACCCCATTAATTAACACCATCAGCCTGACCTATCAAGTGGACTTGGCCAGAGAATAAAATTGGGCAAGCACAGCATCACCGCCATTGGCAGAGTCATCAAATAAACTGGAGGAACATGGACGCTCCAGTATCAAACCGTGTTCTTGCTTCTGTGCCAAGAGTTCTTCAAGAGATTTAAGATGAGCAGCAGAAAGAAGATCAATGATTTGCAAAGCCATGGCTGTCCATGGTTGTCCAGGTGCAAAGTATTTCCGATGTGATTCCAAGAATTTCCGTAGAAGCATTTCTCTGTATTTGGCAATTATGTACACTCTACGCTTTACAGCTGTCTCCAAAGAATTTGTTTCAGCCCAAACCAACATATGCTTTTCTTTTGCGGCTACTGATTCTAAATCCATTATCTGGCTAAGACTGAAATAATGAAAGAAATTAACATCCTGTATAACCTGTTCACGTAGCTGTACAAGAAACTCTACATCTACACAAACCAACTGAACCATTTGTCTAGCCGGGTTCCCTTTCACAACGTCGGCTGCTTCCAAAGGCTCCTCCCCTTTGTCATTAGCAGAGATCTTTGGGAGACTGGCATAGTACCAGTCCTTTTCCTGTATTTTGTTGATTTCTACTGAAAGGTCAAATTTAATCTTGGTGATTTCAGTAGCAGTAACTGATGGAAGCATCATATCATCCGAAATCTGCATCAGCAAGTCATCAATAGACATCAGCTCTTCATCAGTTGGCTTGTTGCTTCATGGTTCCTCATTCTTCTTCTCAACTGTAGGTTCCTCACTAGCTCCAGGTTTTGCATCCTTCTCCTTCTCAGTTCCTGTTCCTTGAACCTGTTCACCTCCAGTGGCAACCAAGAGTTCAGAGTCCTCGACTGTTAAATTATCAGCTTTTGAAGTCACCGGTTCCACATCATCTGTCAGACCTTGGTCTCCCATATCTGTTTCCTATTCTGATGTATCACTTCCCGTTTCAACCAGTCGGTCAACTTCACTAGTAAATGCATGAAAATCAAGGGCGGCAAGATCCTCAGTCGAAACATGTATCCTGCTGTCTTTATCATCAGACCTCTGAACTGTCTGTTAACCTTCATCTGTGTCCAGCTGTGCAGTATCAGCAAGAATCTTCTGGATGATGTGGTCGACATCATCAGCAGATGTCTCTCTCTCTCTCTCTCTCTCTCTCTCCGCAATAGTTTCTTCTACAGCTTCCTGCTCAGCTGATACAGCTGAAATAGGTTCAATGGTTTGGAGAGGCAATGCTTCCTGTGCGACAGTCACCAGCTCCATATTGTCCTTTGAAGAAGCTGATTTACCCTTTGATGTCCTTTTCTTCTTTTTAATGACTGGGACATCAGATTCAGTAGCTGGTCGCTTTTTCGACACAGATTTTCAGCAACCACCTCTACCGGCTCATCATCAGTAGGGGCATATTTCTTCTTGTGTACAGACTTCTTTTTTATAACAGCAACTTTAGCCACTCCCGGCTCATCCGCTTTGCCACGAGCGTCAATAGTCTCGTTCGTGGCAACATAAGTTTTTACTGTCTTTGCAGACAGAATCTTCAGATGAGGGAAAGTTTTTGCCTCTCCCAATGTCACCGTAGGGTCACCCTTCAGCAGTACGCATATTTGGGCCGCAAAACCCTTGGCTCTCTTAAGGGTTTTGTCCACCATCTCCTTCAATACTCCAAATAGAATCTTGCTCCAGTTTACCTTAATGCCAAAGTGGATGACAGTCATCATCAGAAACCTCTCATGTGTCACAGCATCAAAGGAACCTGCCTTCACGGTTATTGACTTAGCCAGAATATCGTTCAACAAACGATACTCATACTTCATCAGACGCTTCTTGACAGAGGTGGAGATAAGCTCGCCCGAGTGTGAGAAGATGCTCCGAGCATCATACACAATATCCTTAGGGACCTCAGATAAATCCACCAACCCCTCAGTGGGCAATCCAAATACTCCCGCAAACCTTGATTTAGAAATAGCTACAAACTTTCCAGACACAGTGCATGTAATATCTCTTGTACCAAGGTTGTATCAAAGAACTGTTCCAATTCTCGCTCATATAAAACAGACGGACATCCCATAAATCCCCTAAGCCCGGTAGATTCAAGAGCCTTGAACATATTAACCATTTCAGCGTTATCTGAGATGCCCAACACATAGTCAAAGTTCACTTGCAGTGCGTTTGTGGTGAATGAAGATGCCATTTCTGATAGTATTTTGGGTGAACGTATGTATGAACAGTATCTGCAATAATAACACAAAGAAGGCAAGAGCGCAAGGATGCTAGAGAGAAATTTTGCAAGGTAAGTGAAAGTGAAAAGGAACCACCATAAAGTAAATATGGAATCGTAAACGGTGAATGAGAGAGAAGATGTGGATGTGATGTTTCGCATGATGACAACCACGTGTCAATCATCCGATGGTGCGTACAAAATTTTGAAAAGATTTTAAAATGATTTGGAATTTTAACCGCGAGGGTGAGAATTGAAAAACACGCGCCAAATTTAACACACGTCACAACTTAAGAGATCTGTTTTAATGTATCGACGAGGGTATAGAAGGATCTGATTACACGTAAGCATCAGCTGTGTATATGTGACATCTGAGTGTATCCAGATCCCACATATTCAGCTGACTCAGCGCTTAACAATTCAGATCCTGGTTCCCCCTACGACTAAGATCCTCCCAACACAGTAGCCTACTACAGCTGAAAATACTCGCGTTCCCCCTGAACAGAGGACTCACAACTGACGTAAACATCTGTTCAACCTGCATTTTGTTAGCGCACATACAATTTAAGGAAATTCTAAGAGACCTAAGATGTTTCTAAAATAAGAAATGTGAGACCTGGATTTGTGTTTAAGATTAATCGTGAGAATTAATCGTTGTTTAGAGATTCTTGGTGGTTTAAGATCTCTGTTGAATATTTAAGTAGTAGTTTCGGGTCAAATTCCTCACTTACAGCAAAGTTCCTGTAGCGATCTGGTTGCGTTAGCGCTGGGATTTGATTTAGAGATCTGCTCGCGTGTTTTGTGTTGAGCGTGTTATGATGTCGTTTAGATAAGTTGCAACGGCGTCATTTTGGTGAACGCTTGCGGGAGAGATCTGTTGCCAGAAATCAATGTTTAAGCGTTTAAAGTTAGCATGCTGTCTTCAGATTTGCTGACGTGTGCGAAGCTACGTCGTTTTATTTAGTTGAAACGCTGCGTTTTGGTTGTTGTGTGTAGAAACCAGCCGATGGTTTTAGGCGACCAGCTGATGGCAGATATGATGACGTAAGCGGTGCGACGTCGTTTTGTTATGTCGCTGCGACACAGTTTTGATTAGCGTTGTTTGAGAATTCAGCTGTTGGGTATTTCTTCGTCAGCTTTGCACTGTTTCCGTTTATGTTAGCAGCTTGTAATATTTGTTAGTGTCGGTGGATTTGATATTAGTTTTCTCGTGTGTATTTAAGGAAGACTTGGTCTTCGATTTGAGATATTAGATCCCATACTTAGCGAAATATTAACTTGGTTGTCGACCTCTGTTCTTCGAACCCTTACTGTCCACCGTAGCCTATTTCCGTCGATTTCCGCCGTTTCCCGTCGTCTTTTGGGAACGTGAATGGTGGCGCTGGACTCCTCTTGAGTTCCTCTTTCGATTGTTGTTAGCTTGGAGACCTAAGTCGATGTTGGAGAGAAGCGCGCGGAATCTGGATGTTCTACGCTTTTCGTGAGATCTAACCCGAGCGTCCCTTGGCCCTTCTGGACTCTTGGATTCGAGCTTCTAGACAGTTTCGTGGAGTCTTGCAGTGAGCCCGTGAAGAAGCATAGTCGAGCAGGTGGTTGGTACCTTGATTTGATGGAATCTGTTTGAGGTAGTTGCCGTGTAGAGGTACGAATTGAGCTTGAAATTCAGCTTTGAGAAAGGCAGGGGAATGTATTATGTGTGTATTGTACAGTTGTGCCTGGTATTTGTGTTGAGGCAGAGTTGTGTGTATTCTGCATGTCTATTGGCTGAATTGTCGTGCTTATTGCTTGTAGTAGCTGAGCTGGTTATATCTTGCATGGTTGTATTCTTGTTGTGCGGCCATATATGCGTATTACAGTATGATGTTGTATGTAGTTTTGGCATTGCAAGCATCCATTTCATGTTGAGCATTGTAATGCATCTGCATAGCATATTGGGCCCTGGATCTCCTTGGACAGCCATGTTATACATGTTGCTCTGTTGGAGCTCTTCTCTCGTGGCGTGGTTTTGTGTTGCATAACCACGATTGAGTGCAGCTAGAGGATGTTGGTTGAGTTGTTCCCAGTCCTCAGTTGCAGTGACCTGGATAGAGGTTGGCGGGTGGATGGTTGTTCCCACTTGAAATTCCGTGCGACCTGGCGGGTGGCTCCCGCGCAGGTGCGGCGATGAGCCACTCTATTTTCCACTGGGTGCGATCGAGTAGCTTCCGAGATTCGGTGATGTGTCACAGTTGCTGTTGTACCGTTCGTTTGGCCTTCCGGTTGTTACCGTTGATATTTGTACCGCTCATGCATATGCTCGACATGATACATTTCATGCTGTATCTGTTAGCTGTATTTTGTAGCTCTTCGTACTGGGGTTTGACCCCATGTCCCTCTGGGGCTTGGTTGTTTTACTTTCTTGTGTTGTTTTCATGGAATCCAGGTTTTACAGCTGGTCGTGGTTTTAACCAAGCTGGTGGCGCCCCAGGAGGTGGTTAGAGTATCCCAGTGGCGTATAGCATATTTATATGTATCAGTATTCCTAGCCAGGGGATGCCCTGCGCTTTGTTGTTGTATTGGGTTGTTGGAATTTGATACATGTTGTTGTGTTGTTGTTGTTATGCTATGCTGTTGGTTGTTTTTATAAACTGGGATATCTATTTTGAGTATCGCATTATTTTAAATTATATTATTTTAAACCGTCAGGCCAAAAGCGAAAATTTTACCCGCTTTTAATAGCCTCTGCATGTGTTTGTATGTTTTATCTCTGATAAGAGCACGAGGCCTGACATTTTTGGTATCAGAGCTTAAGCTGGGATAAGCTCGATTTCTTTGATCACACTCGAGTCTAGGCACAATGTTGTGTGTTGCATGTGCTTGACTATGTGACTACGTGCTGCATATTTCTGTGTTATATGCTATCTATGCTGTATCTATTCTGTTTTGCTTGATCCTGTTGAGTGTTTTCGTAGATGCCGCCTAGACGTCGTGGTAGAGGTAGGGGCAGTTTGAGGAATCGGCAGGACAGAATGAGGATCAGCGTAGCGCTCCTAGTCGTACTCGTGTTAGCGATGAGGAGGAGGAATTTGGTGACTTACCTCCCCCGGTGGAGAGTATGGATGTGGTGATAGCATGGTTTCAGAGAATGAACCCTCCAGTCTTTAATGGTGACGAGTCCAGTGAGGATGCAGACTCGTCGCTCCAGAATATTATTGGTATTTTCGATCGGGTTCAGTATGATGACGATCTTCGGCTGAGTTTAGCGACCCTTTTGCTTAGGAAGGCTGCAGAGCGCTGGTGGCGAGGCGCTTCGAGTACCTTGTTAGAGACCAGTGTTGGGATCTCTTGGGGCAGTTTTTGCACCGACAGGAGTATGTGCCCGCGTCTCATGTGAACGCCCGGGAGCGGGAGTTCGATCATCTGGAGCAGGGCTCGATGTCTGTCCGGGAATATGCTAGGAAGTTTTATTCTCTGTTGGCATACGTTCCCCATGTTTCTGGCCGGGAGAGGGCCAAGCGGACTAGATTTCTTGAGGGCTTGAATGAAGAGTTGTATCAGATGGTTTTGACTAGTAAGCCCAAGACTTACGCTGAGGTAGTGGATAGCGACATTGAGGAAGGTTTGCGTAGTCGTCGTGCTCGTAGGCAGCAGGCAACGCCAGGTGATCGTCCTGCTATTCAGGGAGCGCAGTCTTCCCAGTCCTCCCAGCCAGCCTATCAGCCCCTGCAGCAGCAGCATCAGCATCAGCCGCAGGTGGCTCAGCAGTCTGGCCGTCAGAGGTTTCGACCCTAAGGTCAGCAGTTCAAGAAGAAGTCGGGTTTTGGCTCTTCTGGGTCGGGCAGCTCGAGTAGCAGTGGATCTCGGGTTGAATTTTTTTGCTTTTGCGGTGGAAAGCATCCTTCCACTCAGTGTGTAGGTGTGCAGGGCTCCTGCAACCTTTGTGGTCAGTACGGGCATTTTGCTAGAGTGTGTCCGTCAGCTGGATCACAGCAGACCGCGGCCCAGCCTCAGGGTCGTGGAGGTCAGTCTCGGGGTCGTTCCCCTCAGTTTCAGCAGCTCCAGTTGGGTGAGGCTCCGTTCAGGCCATTTCAGCAGCCTGGTCCTTCGCGTTTTGGGCAGTCGTCTCAGCTTTTCTACTCTGGACCCCAGCATGCTCAGGTCAACGCCATCACTAGGGAGCAGGCGAAGGAGACACCAAGCCAGGTGATCGCAGGTACTTTCCTTGTTTTTGACTTTCATGCGCGTGTGTTGGATCTGGATAACAGATCCAGATCTGTGTTTTGAATTACACAAAACCTGTTATTGTGTTTCTAACAAATCTACGTAGTGTACAGAAATTAGGTAAGAAGAAAAGAATATGGAAGAGATATGAACAGTACGAATCTGAAAGAGAACTGTTGAAATCGTGTACGTGAAATATAAGTTGAAGAAGCTGAATTCAGCAAGCTGAAATGAGCAACCGTGACATCAGCATTGCTGATTGAAGAAGCTGAATTCAGCACACTCAACAGTAAAAATTCAGCAAGCTGAATTCAGCAAACTCAACAGTTTATGGATTGAAGATATAACCAAATGTTGAACAATTGCAGAAGCTGTCGACAGCAATGTGTTGAAGAATAAAGAAAAAGCTGTCAACAGTTTATTGTACATGAAGAAATATAAGAGAAGCTATTGGAACGCAAAAGCCAAAACAGAAGAAGACAAAAAGCTTGCAAAAGAAAAGGACACAAGGACAATCCATGTCGATACTTTACAAGACATATTTTGAACGGGAAGAAAGTGTGTCAAACGGAAAGAAATTCAAACATCCATATATATACAAGAAGCACTGTTGAAGAAAAGTGATTTTTGAGGATTTTGACAGAGTGCAAATTACAAAGGGAAGAAAAATATAAAGACGAAGCAATCGACCGCCATTAGAGAGGAGCTTTCACGAGAGTCGATTGCTGAGTTTTTACCAGCTATTGAAGAGCATTTTCCCAGTGTGTGAGATTTATTATTTTGAGAGTTGAGCTATACACTCTAGAATCTCACACACAGATTCACTCGCATATTTTGATAGATGTGCGAAATTGTTTAGTGAGTGAATCACCCAATCAATCAGATCCCGTCCAAGCACGAAGACGTTAAACTATGTGTATGTAGTTAGTCACACAGATGCGGCTGGTGTGCATTTGTGGAGTCTAGGAGTTCTCGCAGCTGCTGGTTGCGGGATTGGGTCTGTACATGCGATGTGTAGATCAAATCTTCTAGTAGATCCTTCCGAGGCGGAAGAAGGGGAGACGTAGGACATTGATGTCCGAACTTCCAGAAACAAATACTGAGTAATCTCTGTATGATTTACAGCATTTACCCTTAGCATATTCACATGGCACTTCACACCTCACACGCACAGTAGCTTTAACATATATTTAATGGAATGTGAATGCAACGTGTTGCTTGCATTATTTATTAGTATTCCGCATACGCCATTTAATATTAGCACGCATGCATACACAGTATCACCCACGCACAGTTAAAGAGATTTCTAACAGAAATCTGTTACATCGTTTTAAAATATTAGGATTCAGTTCTGGTGTTTTCCGCATGATTTTAAATCATACCAGATCTGTCTCCGGTGCTCTAGCTTTTAAGTGTTCAAGAACCAGAGGTATTGCACCTCATCTTTGAAATAGCAGCGAGCAAAATTTTTAATTCTTGACATCAGCTCCTGCTATCTCTTTAAAATCGGTCCCAACAATTGGTATCAGAGCAGGTTGTTCTTGAACGAGCACTCATTTTAAAACGCATGTTCTATGTTGTTTAAAATGTTTTAAATATTTTGAGAAGCTTATTTTATGAAGGCCAGATGAATCTGTTTTAATATAGAACTGATTTTCTCTTGATGAACTGTCACGGAATGCGTGCGTTCCGTGCGGATGCCAAGATTCTATTTTCGTTGTGCTTTAAGATCACCTGTGTTAGAGTAGATGCCCAACTAGCCAACTTGTGGCGTGTGGGTTTATAGACTCTTGTATGAAACAATCTTTATATATGATATTCGCATTTATTTATATGGCATTCTTTACTTTCATTGTGTTGTATAATGATTAACAATTGTGTTGAGTAAAGACCTAGAATACACTAAAGTGTATGTTAGATGTGATAGTGGGTATGACGACTATCATGAAACACATCTAATAGTCACTGTGTATTCTGAACATGTTCCTAGTCGATTGGGCCGTCAAAATGAGGATAAGGCCGCCCTAGTTCGAGACTAGTATCTGCGATGCGAAGTATCATGTTTCATTGGTAGGGAACATTGTGATGTTCTGAGCATGCAGATAGATAGTGACCTGGTGATCTATCGAACTACCCTCGTTTGGACTTTTCAAGTGGTTACCATTTGTCGAGTGAATAAGTCCGAGGTCTTGGTTGTACTGATTAGTCCTCACGACTCGAAACGTCATTGAGACTCTACATGATAGGCGTCTCACTTTGACTCGTTTGCCGACTCACTTGGGGTCATCAGGCGGCGGGATTGGGTGAGACCCCAATGCATGTAGGAGTCGATGTATCGTTGTCGAGGATTCACCGCTCGCAGACATGCATGGATATCCTATGCTATCTGAGGGGATAATAGTGTATGAATCTCTGGCCAGAGTACTAGAAGTGTTTTGGGTAAATGTGTTTACCTAGTTACACTCGCGATGTCACTATTTGATCTCCAAGATGTATGCATAGCTATCGGATCTATAGCGACTCTCGATTTACCAATGGTCGCTGATCTGATCGGGATATATGGATTGAAAGGACCGTACTGTATGCTAACCACGACCAACTGGTTCTTGCAGGAACTATCAGTGATACCTAGAGGATCATGGGGCGATTTGATCTCCAAGATGTATGCATAGCTATCGGATCTATAGCGACTCTCGATTTACCAATGGTCGCTGATCTGATCGGGATATATGGATTGAAAGGACCGTACTGTATGCTAACCACGACCAACTGGTTCTTGCAGGAACTATCAGTGATACCTAGAGGATCATGGGGCGATGTTTCTAGACACTCTTACCATGATCCGATGGGCGAGTCTGGAATTGTGATTCCGGAGCCGCAATGGTTGTGGGCCCACGGCTAGCTGTATCCCTGAACCATTGAGGGTCACACAAGTACTGGATTCGAGATTCCCGCACGGATACTGAGCTCAATGTGTTGAGAATGAGAAGAGGATTTTGGGGAGTGCGACTTCCTAAAAGTCAACAGGGGTCAAATCGTGATTTCCCGCTGTTGAGGGGCAAAACGGTCATTTTGCACTGGGGTTCTGAAAAATGGTTTTTCAGATCATAGTACTCAGTTTTGGAAACTGAGTCGATCGGTCCGATCTGATCGGCGATCGGAGTTACGATGAAGTCACGGTGATGGGGATGAACCGAATGTTCATCCGTTGGACCCGGGCCCGTTGGGCCGGTCCAAGCCTAGCACTAGTCTATTTAATTTAGACTTAATGACTTCATAATATTAACTTACTTGATACAACTAAACCCTAAACCTAGCAATAAGCGCCGCCTCCCTCCTCTATCTCACGCCTCCGCCGTCGTTCGTCGAAAATTGTTCCGGCTAATCTTTCGAGGAGAATCCGTCCGCGCCGATCTCGTCAGGCCTTCTAGTGCAGGCTGACGAAGGAGTCTCGCATCTGGTCATGGACCTGATTGACGTAGTCTACCGCCATCTACCGTGAAGTTCCGGTTTCCTCGAGAAACTGGTCGGAGCCAGGCACGACCTATGAATGTCATAGATTGTTTGTTATTGAAATTGTATTGATCGTCTCCCGGCAAATTTTGTTCTTCCGCTGCCTCGCCGGGAGGCGTGATCCAGATCCGCCGCGGCTACCCAACAGTGGTATCAGAGCCAAGGTTTCGGATCTGATCAATACAACTGTGCCTTATTGTATCTAACATCTTGAATTTCAGATCGCATCAACAAAAAAAAATTCTTCGGCCGGCCGACGCCGCTTGCTGCGGCGCCCCTCCTCGCGCATCAGATGCGCGCCCGACGTGCAACGTCGCGCATCATGCGTGACACCATCGTGCGCTGGCCGCACGATGGACAACTCCTGGTCACGTGCTGGCCGTGCGACTGCGGCACGATTACATGCGCTCTTGTCGCGCATCGTGGCCGGACGCTGGGCGCCTTCTCGCGCAACGGCTGCGCGATCGATGGCCGGCGAGGAGTTGATGTCTCGCGCATGAGTTGCGGAATCTATCGATGGGCGTTGCATCAGGGAGGCACACGATGGTTGCTGGCCGTACGAAATCTGTTGCGTAGATGGCTAGGCGTCGTTGTGCGACGATGGCGCATGGATCTCCGTGCTTGTCGCGGCCGCGCGACCTTGGGTCGCGTGCAAAATTCGTGGTGGCGCCGCCGTCGACGGCCGAAGCCCGGCGGTGCTCCGGCGATGTCGTGACGGCTGAATTCTTCTAGGGTTTAGTTCGGGCCAGTCCCGGGCAGCCCGTGAAGTTTTCGGGCCGATATTCGATATCGTGCCCGTTTTTGTCGATTTTGAAATTTTAAGATTTTTGGGGCTAGAATTGTTTTAAGCCCAATTTGATACAATTAAAATTATTAAAATATGATTTTAATTATAAAATATGATTTTATAATGAAATATGATTTGTTGATTAAAATTCGATTTTATCGACAAAATGCGATTTTATTATAAAATGCGATTTTATGATTGAAATAAGATTTTGCGATAAATAATTGGATTATTTAAATTTATGCATTTTAATTAGATTAATTGCATGATTGGGATGATCGAGAGCCGTGCCCAATTTGTTAGGTGTATGCGATAGGTTTTTGTGATTCGGTTGTATTAATATTTTGATTATCATTTAAAAGTGGGCCTGTTTGTGGCCCGTTCCTACCCCGTGATAAATGTATCCCTTAAATAATTGGATTATTTAAATTTATGCATTTTAATTAGATTAATTGCATGATTGGGATGATCGAGAGCCGTGCCCAATTTGTTAGGTGTATGCGATAGGTTTTTGTGATTCGGTTGTATTAATATTTTGATTATCATTTAAAAGTGGGCCTGTTTGTGGCCCGTTCCTACCCCTTGATAAATGTATCCCTTATATGTCATGGTAAATTTAAATGTAAAATTACTAGATTTAGTGGGAGGACATCCGAAGACGGTGGAGATGACGATCAAGATATTGAAGACCGAAGATCTGTAAAACCGGAAGCATTGTAATAGGATTGCATTGCATATT
>KV017515.1:94868-134023 GCA_001598015.1 Dorcoceras hygrometricum | reverse complement strand
ATACACTATGGTGCATTCTAGGTCTTTATCCAACACTATTGTTAACATTATATTCATAATGAAAATAAAGAACTGTTAGAGTAGATGCCCAACTAGCCAACTTGTGGCGTGTGGGTTTTATAGACTCTTGTACAAACAGTCTTTATATATGATATTCGCATTTATTCATATGGCATTCTTTACTTTCATTGTGTTGTATAATGATTAACAATTGTGTTGAGTAAAGACCTAGAATACACTAAAGTGTATGTTAGATGTGATAGTGGGTATGACGGCTATCATGAAACACATCTAAATAGTCACTGTGTATTCTGAACATGTTCCTAGTCGATTGGGCCGTCAAAATGAGGATAAGGCCGCCCGAGTTCGAGACTAGTATCTGCGATGCGAAGTACCATGTTTCATTGGTAGGGAACATTGTGATGTTCTGAGCATGCAGATAGATAGTGACCTGGTGATATATCGAACTACCCTCGTTCGGACTTTCCAAGTGGTTACCATTTGTCGAGTGGATAAGTCCGAGGTCTTGGTTGTACTAATTAGTCCTCATGATTCGAAACGTCATTGAGACTCTACATGATAGTCGTCTCACTTTGACTCGTTTGCCGACTCACCTGAGGTCATCAGGCGGCGGGATTGGGTGAGACCCCGATGCATGTAGGAGTCGATGTATCGTTGTCGAGGATTCACCGCTCACAGACATGCGTGGATATCCTATGCTATCTGAGGGGATAATAGTGTATGAATCTCTGGCCAGAGTACTAGAAGTGTTTTGGGTAAATGTGTTTACCTAGTTACACTCGCGATGTCACTATTTGATCTCCAAGATGTATGCATAGCTATCGGATCTATAGCGACTCTCGATTTACCAATGGTCGCTGATCTGATCGGGATATATGGATTGAAATGACAGTACTGTACGCTAACCACGACCAACTAGTTCTTGCAGGCACTAGATGTATGCATAGCTATCGGATCTATAGCGACTCTCGATTTACCAATGGTCGCTGATCTGATCGGGATATATGGATTGAAATGACAGTACTGTACGCTAACCACGACCAACTAGTTCTTGCAGGCACTATCAGTGATACCTAGGGGATCATGGGGTGATGTTGCTAGACGCTCTTACCATGATCCGATGGGCAAGTCCGGAATTGTGATTCCGAAGCCGCAATGGTTGTGGGCCCACGGCTAGCTGTATCCCTGAACCATTGAGGGTCACACAAGTACTGGATTCGAGATTCCCGCATGGATACTGAGCTCAATGTGTTGAGCATGAGAAGAGGATTTTGGGGAGTGCGACTTCCTAAAAGTCAACAGGGGTCAAATCGTGATTTCCCGCTATTGAGGGGCAAAACGATCATTTTGCATCTGAGTTACGATGAAGTCACGGTGATGGGGATGAACCGAATGTTCATTTGTTGGACCCGGGCCCGTTGGGCCGGTCCAAGCCTACCACTAGTCTGTTTAATTTAGACTTAATGACTTCATAATAATAACTTACTTGATACACCTAAACCCTAAACCTAGCAATAAGCGCCGCCTTCCTCCTCTCTCTCACGCCGCTGCCGCCGCCGCTAGTCGCCGCCGCCGCCTCCGTTCGCCGGAAATTGTTCCGGCCAATCTTTCGAGGAGAATCCGTCCGTGCCGATCTCGTCAGGCCTTCTAGTGCAGGCTGACGAAGGAGTCTCCCATCCGGTCGTGGACCTGATTGACGTAGTCTACCGCCATCTACCATGAAGTTTCGGTTTCCTCGAGAAACTGGTCGTAGCTAGGCACGAGTTGCCAGAAAGGTAGCAATCTAAACGCCCTATGAATGTCATAGATTGTTTGTTATTGAAATTGTATTTATCGTCTCCCGACAAATTTTGTTCTTCCGCCGCCTCGCCGGGAGGCGTGATCTGGATCCTCCGTGGCTACCCAACAACCTGGAGCGAGGCTCGGTGACAAGCACATGGGACGAAATAGGAGAATGAAAATCTGAGCTTTTATCTGTTTACTGGTTCTTCATATATAAGTAACTCAGTAGCACATTGTTATTTGAAACAATGTTTTAAAATGCTCTGATAGCTTTTCAAAATTTCTGCGAAATTCCAGCCGATGCTTAAATTTTTTTTAAATGATTTGAGCTTATGTTATAAAAGACAGGGAGAGTGACGTCTTTGTCTTTATTAATTTGAGCTATCTGCATCAGTTTCATTCGTGTTTTTCAAAATCATAGCATACTGTTGCATACGGTTCTTCCCAAAATCTGTTTTGTTTCAAAATCTAAATAATTCCTGCTGTCAAGATTTTTTTTGTGGCAGTGTAGGGAGAGTTTTATTTAAAATATTTCGGGAAGAACAAATTTCTACCCTTTTTGATTTCCACAAAAAGGGAGAGAATTGTTAGATCATGCATTTGTTATTTGAGGTTTTGTGTAAATCAAAAATGGAGAGATTGTTGGATCTGGATAACAGATCTAGATCTGTGTTTTGAATTACACAAAACCTGTTATTGTGTTTCTAACAAATCTACGTAGTGTGCAGAAATTATGTAAGAAGAAAAGAATATGGAAGAGATATGAACAGTACGAATCTGAAAGAGAACTGTTGAAATCGTGTACGTGAAATATAAGTTGAAGAAGCTGAATTCAGCAAGCTGAAATGAGCAACCGTGACATCAGCATTGCTGATTGAAGAAGCTGAATTCAGCACACTCAACAGTAAAAATTCAGCAAGCTGAATTCAGCAAACTCAACAGTTTATGGATTGAAGATATAACCAAATGTTGAACAATTGCAGAAGCTGTCGACAACAATGTGTTGAAGAATAAAGCAAAAGCTATCAACAATATATTGTACATGAAGAAATAGAAGAGAAGCTATTGGAACGCAAAAGCCAAAACAGAAGAAGACAAGAAGCCTGCAAAAGAAAAGGACACAAGGACAATCCCTCGGTACTTTACAAGACATATTTTGAACGGAAAGAAAGTGTGTCAAACGGAAAGAAATTCAAACAGCCATATATATACAAGAAGCACTGTTGAAGAAAAGTGATTTTTGAGGATTTTGACAGAGTGCAAATTACAGAGGGAAGAAAAATAGAAAGACGAAGCAATCGACCGCTATTAGAGAGGAGCTTTCACGAGAGTCGATTGCTGAGTTTTTACCAGCTATTGAAGAGCATTTTCCCAGTGTGTGAGATTTATTATTTTGAGAGTTGAGCTATACACTGTAAAATCTCACACACAGATTCACTCGCATATTTTGAGAGATGTGCGAAATTGTTTAGCGAGTGAATCACCCAATCAATCAGATCCCGTCCAAGCACGAAGATGTTAAACTCTGTGTATGTAGTTAGTCACACAGTTGTGGCTGGTGTGCATTTGTGGAGTCTAGGAGTTCTCGCAGCTGCTGGTTGCGGGATTGGGTCTCTACATGCGATGTGTAGATAAAATCTTCTAGTAGATCATTCCGAGGCGGAAGAAGGGGAGACGTAGGACATTGATGTTCGAACTTCCAGAAACAAATACTGAGTAATCTCTGTATGATTTACAACATTTACCCTTAGCATATTCACATGGAACTTCACACCTCACACGCACAGTAGCTTTGACATATATTTAATGGAATGTGAATGCAACGTGTTGCTTGCATTATTTATTAGTATTCCGCATACGCCATTTAATATTAGCACGCATGAATACACAGTATCACCCACGCACAGTTAAAGAGATTTCTAACAGAAATCTGTTACATCGTTTTAAAATATTAGGATTCAGTTCTGGTATTTTCCGCATGATTTTAAATCATACCAGATCTATCTCCGGTGCTCTAGCTTTTAAGTGTTCAAGAACCAGAGGTATTGCACCTCATCTTTGAAATAGCAGTGAGCAAAATTTTTAATTCTTGACATCAGCTCCTGCTATCTCTTTAAATCGGTCTCAACAGAGTGTGTTGTTTGACACCGATGTATCACATTCGTTTATTTTACTGATTCATTTGTTGTTGAGCATGGTCTGTGTACCATCCCTTTGCGCGATGCTGTTTCTGTTTCTACCCCTGGCGGTGTGAGTTTGTTCTCCCAGGAGGTTTTATAAGATGGCGTGTTGCGGTTTGGTGAGCATGTGTTGGTGGAGAGTTTGATCCGTTTGATGTTGTGGGATTTCGATTGCATAGTTGGGATGGATGTGCTGTCCAACTATAGGGCCTCTATGCATTGTTTCCATGGGATTGTGCGCTTTAGGCCTTTGTCTGGCGAGAAGTGGGACTTCTACGGCCAGGATTCGTGATCGAAGATTCCATTAGTTTCAGTGATGGAGATGTTCAGCTTAGTGTCCTTGGGGAATGCTGGTTTTTTGATCTACGCTTTGGATGCGTCTTCTTCTTCCCGTGTGCAGCTCAGTGACGTTCCCGTGGTGCGACACTTTCCCGATGTTTTTTCGGATGAGATTCCTGGTTTCCTCCGAGGCGGGAGATTGAATTCAGCATAGAGCTGGTGCCCGGAACAGCTCCGATTTCTCGATCTCCGTATCGTCTGGCGCCTGCGGAGTTGAGAGAACTCAAGGTGCAGTTATATGATTTGCTGGAGAAAGGTTTTATCCGACCTAGTATGTCTCCGTGGGGAGCGCCCATATTGTTTGTGAAGAAGAAGGATGGCTCAATGCGGATGTGCATTGATTTTTGCCAGCTGAACAAAGCGACAGTCAAGAACAAGTACCCGTTGCCGAGAATCGATGATCTGTTTGATCAATTGCAAGGTTCTGCAGTGTATTCGAAGATCGATCTGAGATCCGGGTACCATCAGCTGAGAGTGAGAGATCAGGATGTCGCGAAGACTGCTTTTTGTACCAGGTATGGGAATTTTGAGTTCCTAGTTATGCCATTTGGTTTGACAAATGCCCCAGCAGTTTTCATGGATCTGATGAACCGAGTTTTCAGAGAGTTCATAGACCAGTTTGTGATTATTTTCATTGACGACATCTTGGTTTATTCTAAGACTCTGAGGGAGCACAAAGAGCACTTGGGAATTGTCTTGCAGAGGTTGAGAGAACAGAAGTTTTACGCTAAGTTCTCCAAGTGCGAGTTTTGGTTAGATCGCGTTGTATTTCTGGGTCATGTCATTTCAGCCGAGGGGATTTCTGTGGATCCCAGTAAGGTTGATGCTGTTCTGAACTGGGAGCGTCCCCAGAAATGTGTCTGAGATTCGTAGTTTCTTGGGTCTGGCTGGCTATTACCGTCGTTTCATCTAAGGATTCTCTAGTATAGCAAAGCCGATGACTCAATTGACCCAAAAGGATAAGCGGTTTGTGTGGTCTGAGCAGTGTGAGAATGCCTTTCAACTTCTTAAGGAGAAGTTGACTTCTGTGCCTATGTTGGCTCTGCCGTCTGGTTCAGGTGGATTTGTTGTTTGTTCTGACGCTTCTCTCAATGGATTGGGCTGTGTTTTGATGCAGAATGGTCGAGTCATTGCGTATGCCTTGCGGCAGTTGAAATCGCATGAGACTCGTTATCCAGTCCATGATTTGGAGTTAGCAGCGGTGGTCTTTGCGTTGAAGATCTGGTGTCACTACCTGTATGGTGAGCAGTTTGTGGTGTACTCCGACCACAAAAGTTTGCAGTATTTGTTTTCGCAGTCTAACTTGAATATGAGACAGCGTCGGTGGATGGAGCTGCTAAAGGACTTTGACTGTGAGATTAAATACCAGCCTGGGAAGTCGAACGTAGTTGCCGATGCTTTGAGCAGGAAAGCTAGTGAGATGCTTGCTTCGTTGTACATCTCCAAGGATCAAGAGAATCTTAACACTACTGGTTGGAGATTCTACCCGGCTGAGGATTGCGTTGTGGTTTCATCGTTCCAAGTGGAGCCGCAGATTGTTTCTAGCATTCGAGCAGCTCAAAGGACTGATCCTTCCATCCATGAGTTGAAGTTGAAGGTCCGGGCTGGCGAACTTGAGGATTATTCTGTCTCGTCCGATGGTTGTTTGAGGTTCCGTGGCAGGTTGGTTGTGCCTAACCTCATTGATTTGAAGGAGGAGATCCTTCGAGAAGCGCACTGTAGCAGACATAGTGTTCATCCTGATGCACGGAAGATGTACCATGCGTTGAAGCCGCACTTCTGGTGGGCTGGCCTGAAGAGCAATGTTGCTGGTTTCGTTGCTCGTTGTTTGAATTGTCAGATGGTAAAGGCCGAAAGGATGAGACCTGGTGGTCTGTTACAGAGTTTGGAAGTGCCCCAATGGAACTAGGAGCACATAGCGATGGATTTCGTGACGCATCTACCTCGTTCCAGCAGAGGATGCGATGCTATTTGGATAGTTATAGACCGACTGTCGAAGTCTGCACATTTCATTCCCTTGGATGACCATCTCATTGAAGAAAATGGCGAAGCTGTACGTTGATTTCGTGGTTAGACTGCACGGCGTGCCTGTTTTGATCTTTTCCGACCGAGATCCGAGGTTTACTTCCAGGTTTTGGAAGAGTTTGCAAACAGCTTTGGGCACCAGTTTGGCTATGAGCACCGCGTATCACCCTCAGACAGATGGCCAATCTGAGAGAACTATCCAGACGTTGGAGGATATGTTGCGAGCTGTTGTGTTGGATTTCGGAGGTAGATGGCAAGACGTGTTGTCTTTAGTAGAGTTTTCCTACGATAACAGCTATTAGGTGACGATTGGCATGGCGCCTTTTGAAGCTTTGTATGGCAGGAAGTCCAGATCGCCAGTATGTTGGGAAGAAGTGGGGGAGAAGCAGCTATCTGCCCCAGACTTTGTATAGCAAATGAAAGATCACGTGGATCTTATTAGACAGCGGATGAAAGATGCCCAGGATCGCCAAGCCAGTTATGCGAATAAGAGGCGTCGACCTCTTGAGTTTCAGGTTGGTGATCGTGTATTCCTTAAAGTTTCTCCGTTTCGCAGTGTGATGCGTTTTGGACGCAAGGGAAAGCTAGCCCCTCGTTACGTTGGTCAGTATTAGATTGTTGAGAGGATTGGCCCTTTAGCGTATCGATTGTTGTTGCCGCCAGAGTTGTCTTCTCTTCATGACGTCTTTCATGTTTCCATGTTGAGGAAGTATGAGCCAGATCGTCTCATGTGCTTAGGACTGATGAGGTTGAGCTAGATCAGACGTTGAGTTATCAAGAATATCCTTTGCAGATCCTTGGCAGAAAAGAGAAACAGTTGAGGAATAAGACCATTCCGTTGGTTATGGTGCAATGGAATAAACATGGTAGGGAAGAAGCTACTTGGGTGCTGGAAGAAAAGATGCAATGTGAGTGGCCGCATCTGTTTGAGTAGCTGTTGAGCTATATTTTCAGTAGTTTGTAGCTTTTGGTTGTATTTCTTCCCTAGTTGTCGTAAATTGTTTGCTCAGTTATCTTGAACTCTTGGCTTGATTTAGGCAGAGTTCTGTTGTGTATCTTGTTGTTTAGTTTTTTTTCCAGATTGTTGTTTGATTTCGGGGACGAAATCCTTTTTAGTGGGGGATAAATGTGAGACCTGGATTTGTGTTTAAGATTAATCGTGAGAATTAATCGGTGTTTAGAGATTCTTGGTGGTTTAAGATCTCTGTTTGAATGTTTAAGTAGTAGTTTCGGGTCAAATTCCTCACTTAGAACAATTCTGGAGGTTTTCGTATTTTCGAAGTATGGGGATATAGCTGTCAGCAGATAAGCTGACGTCATGTTTTCTATTGTTGTGCGTTGGCATAGAAATTGCTGACGTAAGCTTTGCTGTTTACAACAAAGTTCCTGTAGCGATCTGGTTGCGTTAGCGCTGGGATTTGATTTAGAGATCTGCTCGCGTGTTGTGTGTTGAGAGTGTTACGATGTCATTTAGATAAGTTACAACGCTGTCATTTTGGTGAACGCTTGCGGGAGAGATATGTTGCCAGCAATCGATGTTTAAGCGTTTAGCGTTAGCGTGTTGTCTTCAGATTTGCTGACGTGTATGAAGCTACGTCGTTTATTTAGTTGAAACGCTGCATTTTGGTTGTTGCGTGTAGAAACCAGCCGATGGTTTTAGGCGACCAGCTGATGGCAGATATGATGACGTAAGCGGTGCGACGTCGTTTTGTTAAGTCGCTGTGACACCGTTTTGATTAGCGTTGTTTGAGAATTCAGCTGTTGGGTATTTCTTCGTCAGCTTTGCACTGTTTCCGTTTCTGTTAGCAGCATGTAATATTTGTTAGTGTCGGTGGATTTGATATTAGTTTTCTCGCGTGTATTTAAGGAAGACTTGGTCTTCGATTTGAGATATCAGATCCCATACTTAGCGAAATATTATCTTGGTTGTCCGTTTCCAGTCGTCGTTTGGTAACGTGAATGGTAGCGCTGGACTCCTCTTGAGTTCCTCTTTCGATTGCTGTTAGCTTGGAGACCTAAGTCGACGTTGTAGAGAAGCGCGCGGAATCTGGATGTTCTACGCTTTTCGTGAGATCAAACCCAAGCGTCCCTTGGCCCTTCTAGACTCTTGGATTCGAGCTTCTGGACTCTTGGATTCGAGCTTCTGGATAGTTTCATGGAGTCTTCAGTGAGCCCGTGAAGAATCACAGTCGAGCAGGTGGTTGGTACCGTGATTTGATGGAATCTGTTTGAGGTAGTTGCCCTGTAGAGGTACGAATTGAGCTTGAAATTCAGCTTTGAGAAAGGCAGGGGAATGTATTATGTGTGTATTGTACAGTTGTGCCTGGTATTTGTGTTGAGGCAGATTTGTGTGTATTCTGCATGTCTATTGGCTGAATTGTCATGCTTATTGCTTGTAGTAGCTGAGCTGGTTATATCTTGCATGGTTGTATTCTTGTTGTGCGGCCATATATGCGTATTACAGTATGCTGTTGTATGTACTTTTGGCATTGCAAGCATCCATTTCATGTTGAGCATTGTAATGCATCTGCATAGCATATTGGGCCCTGGATCTCCTTTGACAGCCATGTTATACATGTTGCTCTGTTGGAGCTCTTATCTCGTGGCGCGGTGCTGTGTTGCATAACCACGATTGAGTGCAGCTGGAGGATGTTGGTTGAGTTGTTCCCAGTCCTCAGTTGCAGTGACATGGATAGAGGTTGGCGGGTGGATGGTTGTTCCCACTTGAAATTCCGTGTGACCTGGCGGGTGGCTCCCGTGCAGGTGCGGTGATGAGCCACTCTATTTTCCACTGGGTGCGATTGGGTATTTTCCGAGACTCGGTGATGTGTCACAGTTGCTGTTGTACCGTTCTTTTGGCCTTCCGGTTGTTACCGTTGATCTTTGTACCGCTCATGCATATGCACGACATGATACATTGCATGCTGTATCTGTTAGCTGTATTTTGTAGCTCTTCGTACTGGGGTTTGACCCCATGTCCCTCTGGGGCTTGGTTGTTTTCCTTGCTTGTGTTGTTTTCAGGAAACCCAGGTTTTACAGCTGGTGGCGCACCAGGAGGTGGTTAGAGTATCCAAGTGGCGTATAGCATATTTATATGTATCAGTATTCCTAGCCAGGGGATGCCCTGCGCTTTATTGTTGTATTAGGTTGTTGGAATTTGATACATGTTGTTGTGCTGTTGTTGTTATGCTATGCTGTTGGTTGTTTTTATAAACTGGGATATCTATTTTGAGTATCGCATTATTTTAAATTATATTGTTTTAAACCATCGGGCCAAAAGCAAAAATTTTACCCGCTTTTAATAGCTTCCACATGAGTTTGTATGTTTTATCTCTGATAGGAGCACGAGGCCTGACAAGAAAACTTAGCGTCTGGTAGAGGCTTTGTGAAGATGTCAGCTACTTGCTGCTCAGTCGACACATACTCCAGCTGGACGTCCTTATTCAGTATGTGGTCCCTTATGAAATGATGCCTGATGTCTATATGCTTTGTTCTTGAATGCAGCACAGGGTTTTGAGTGATCGCGATGGCACTGGTGTTGTCACAGAGAATAGGCGCTTCAGAAGCATTATTTCCGTAGTCTTTCAGCTGATGTTGAATCCATAAGATCTGAGTGCAGCAGCTGCCAGCTGCTAAATACTCCACTTCAGCTGTGGACGTTGCAATTGATGTCTGCTTCTTACTAAACCAGGAATCAGTCGATCTCCTAAAAATTGACAAGTCCCACTGGTGCTCCTGCGATTAATTCGACATCCTGTGTAATCTGCATCACCATAACCAATTAGTTGAAAACTGGAGTCTTTGGGATACTAAAGACCCACATTGGAAGTACCTTTTAAATATTTCAAGATCCGTTTCACGGCTATGTAGTGCGACGGTTTAGGCTCTGCTTGAAATCTAGCACACGTACAGACAGAAAACATGATGTCTGGTCTGCTAGCCGTTAAGTATAGCAAAGAGCCAATTATGCCATGATATAAAGATACCTCAATTGCAGATCCAGCTTCGTCTTTGTCTAGCTTAATTGAGGAGCTCATTGGTGTCGCGGCTGCTGAACAGCTGTCCATGCAAATTTCTTCAATAGTTCTTTCGTGTATTTAGCTTGGTTAATGAAAATTCCATTCTCCAGCTGTCTGACTTGTAAACCCAGAAAGAACGTCAGCTCGCCCATCATGCTCATCTCAAATTTATCCTGCATAAGCTTAGAAAACTTCTGACATAGCTTGGGGTTAGTTGACCCAAAAATGATGTCATCAAAATATATCTGAACTAACAGAACATGATCAGCTTTCACGAATTAAAATAAAGTCTTTATCAACTGTGCCTATTGTGAAATCATGACCAATTAGGAATTTTGACAGTGTATCATACCAAGCTCTGGGTGCTTGCTTCAACCCGTATAGAGCTTTATCCAGTTTATAAACGTGGTTTGGATATGTATGATCTACGAAGCCAGTAGGTTGTGCGACATACACTTCCTCAGATAAGATGCCATTAAGAAATGAACTCTTAACGTCCATTTGAAAGACCTTAAAGTCTTTGAATGCAGAATATGCAAGGAACATGCGTATGGTTTCTAATCTAGCTACAGGTGCGAAGGTTCATCAAAGTCTATTCCTTCCATTTGCCTAAATCCTTGGGCTACCGGTCTAGCTTTGTTTCTAGTTACTATTCCATGTTCATTCAGTTTGTTCCTAAAGACCCATCTAGTTCCTATAACTGAATGATTAGAAGGTCTATGTACAATTTTCCATACATTATTTCTCTTAATTTGATTAAGTTCTTCCTGCATTGCATCTATCCAGCTTGGGTCAGCTAAAGATTCTTCGATCTGCTTAGGTTCTATGTGCGAAGTGAATGCTGAATCAAAATGATCATGCAATAGCTGGCCTCGTGTGCGAATAGGAGATGCGATGTTACCTATGACTTGCTCGGGTGGATGATTTCTATTCCACCGGAGATCAAGTCCAATTGGATTTGCTCCTTGTTCCGCTCGGATGTCTTGCTGGATGGTAGCATCTGGATCATCTGACACCAATTGATGGTTTGCATTGTCTGCTTGTACGTTAGATTCTAGCTGATGTATTTGTTGTTCCAGATGTGAGCCAGATTCAGCTCTTCTGTCAGATGTTGGTCTGGATACCAATTGATAAGAAGTACTTGCGACTGGTGCTTCAGATGTTGGTCTTGATACCAATTGATATGCGCTTGTATCTTGTGCATCAGATGTTGGTCTATGTACTAGAGCATCTGTTTGAGCAACATCTGTTTGAACATCTTGTGCGTTTGTCGCTTCAGTTTCTGCAGCTGGCACGCTTGGGAAGATCTGATCCTACGTTGAGTCAACGTTAGTCAAATCGATGACTACTGGATTTCCTGTCAGATCTTGTTGGGCGTTATCGTGCGGTGTGTCCAGCGCTGGTTCCATCTCAGCTGATTGTCTTTGTAGTGGCTCATCATCGCTGGATTCTTCCAAGTAATTTGACTCCAGACGTGAGAATAGGTCATTTAGCCTCGCAGCTGAGTTGGATCTGAAACTTGTTTCATCGAAGACCACATGCGCTGATTCTTCAACTGTCAGACTTTGGTTTTTGAATACTCGATACTCTCGGCTAACAGCTAAATAACCTAGGAAGATACCTGCATCAGATTTTGCGTAAAAAGCTGTTAGGTGCCTTTTACCATTGTTGTGAATTAAGCATCTGCACCCGAACACCCTGAAATACGAAATATCAGGTTTCTTGTCACTCCAGATCTCATATGGGGGTTTTTCCGTGCAACTTAACAATCATAGATATGTTTTGAGTATAACATGCTGTATTAACTGCTTCTGTCCAAAATTTTTGCGAAATTCCGGAATAAGCAATCATAGATCAAGCAGCTTCTTTTAAAGTACGGTTTCTCCTCTCAGCTATCCCGTTCTGCTGAGGAGTTCTAGCTGCAGAAAGCTCATGCTTTATCCCTATGTCTTCCAGATAAGGAGTTAATTTTTTGATTTAAAAACTCGGTACCTCGATCACTTCTTATCCGGTTGACTGTACAAGATCTGTCATTTTGTAAACATTTTAAAAGGCCTATCAGCTGGTCAGCGGTATCAGATTTTGCTTTTAAAAACAACACCCAAGTAAATTTTTTAAAATCGTCAACAACGACAAGGGTGTAGTTTGTTCCCCCTAAGATCGTTACGGGTATAGGACCAAAAAGATCCATATGTAAAATCTCTAAGCTACGGGAAGAACGTTTACCACCTTTCTTTTTAAAAGTAGATTTAATTTGCTTGTCCAGCTGACATGCGGCACAGATCTTGTCCTTAGAAAAGTTTAGTTTAGGCATACCAGAGACTAATTCATGTTGACTCAGGATGGCAAGCGTTTTGAAGTTCAGATGGTTCATTCGCTGATGCCACAGCCAACTCTTGGAGGAGTCAGCTGCTAAGCATATCTGCTCAGATTCCATCTGCTCTGACCAGTCGATTATGTAGGTATTCCCCGATCTTTTACTTACCAAAACAGTCAGACCATTTGAACTCTGAACTGTGTAAGTGTGTTGTTGAAATTTAACTGTGTAACCCTTGTCACACAGCTGACTAATACTAATTAAATTATAACGCAAGCTATCAACAACTAAGACATCTGATATATAAATTTTACCGTGGGTAAGCTTACCCTTACCCACAGTGTTACCATGTGAGTTATCGTCAAAAACTATCTTTGCTCCTTTGTGCGGTATGACATCTGATAGCAGCTTTTGGTTTCCAGTCATGTGTCGTGCACAACCGCTGTCCATATACCATATGATTGATTCGCTTCCAGCTTTGTAGCTGTTACCCTGTAAACATACAAACAGATTTTGGTACCCAGTTTTACTTGGGTCCAGATAGGATTACCTCTTTCGAGACCCATACTTGAATTACTTTGACAGTTTTTCCAGTATGATAGTCCATAAGGGTCTGTGCATAAGTATTGTGAAATCTGTTGAGTGTTGGTTTGATATTTTGACCATTCAGATCTCTGTGGGGCCGGACCTTTCTCCAAACATATTTTACCTTCTTCGAACCATGCCTGGGCTGGTTAGGAACAAACGACTTAGAACCAGCTTTCACTTTATATTTGTAAAGTTTGTTTCTTTAGCCAGGTTGCTTGGAGTTCTCAGGTCTATGATAACCGATACCAGCTTTTCCTTTTTTATTCAGCTTTGAAGAACTCTGATCATTATACCTCACCAACTCGCAGCTGTCATATGTCACACTGGCTTTTACAGAGCTCATCTTTTTGAAATTGTCATATACCAGATGTGACTGAGTACTGGTTTCTCCAGCGCTGCTTTCACCCACATTGAAGCCCAAGCCAGATTTATCCTTTAATGGCTTTTGAGCCTCATGCAGCTTGCTCAAAGAAACCGAAGACTTGGTCCAGGAGCTCGTCACTTCATTTAATCTTTCATTTTTTAGCTTCGAGCTCATAGGACTTTAATCTCAACGATTCATTCTCGTACTGGTTTCTCCAGCGCTGCTTTCACCCACATTGAAGCCCAAGCCAGATTTATCCTTTAATGGCTTTTGAGCCTCATGCAGCTTGCTCAAAGAAACCGAAGACTTGGTCCAGGAGCTCGTCACTTCATTTAATCTTTCATTTTTAGCTTCGAGCTCATAGGACTTTAATCTCAACGATTCATTCTCAGCCTTCAGCTTACTCAACTCGATTTGTAACCATCAGCTTCACAAAGTTCAACAGTACTTGGTTCAGTTGATCTATTTTTCAAATCAATGTTTTCAGCTTTAACTTCCTCGAATGTGTGAGATAGCTTACGGTACTCTTTGGATCATATCATTTAGTGCATGAACTAAGTCCTCTCGTGTAAATTCAGTATTTGCAAAATCTAAAACCTCGTCATCAGAAGATTGGTTGGCCATTAGACAATGAACTTCCTCCTGTTCACTATCGCTGGATGAAGAGCTGCTGGATGTACTATCAGAGTCTGAGCCTGCCCAGCTTTTGGTGCTTTCTTCAGCAACCAGCACCTTTCTGTCATTCTTTCTATTGGGCTTTTTCTCAGCTCTTGTCCTCATGCTTCTGTCCTTTGACCTTTCCTTTGATCTCTCAGCTATCTTCTTATCATCCTTGGATCTGTCCTCCTTCTTTGGCCTATTGCAATCAGCTGCAAAGTGCCCTGGACGACCACAGTTGTAACAGTTCAAATCAGTGCTAAATTTTTCAGATTTATGAACATTATTATAAGGGAAAGAAGGGTTGTAAGATCTTCTCATGAATTTCCCAAACTTCTTGACGAAGAGGGACATTGCGTCGTTGCTGAGTTGTTCAGCTGATTTGATTGTGCTTGGAGAGCACTGTTCAGATGTTATCGCAGCTAATGCCTTGGTCGGTTGAGCTGTTGAAGGTCCAGTCTCAGATCTTGTCTCCAGCTCAAACTCATACGCTTTAAGATTCGCGAAGAGATCATGCAATTCCAGTTTTTTCAGATCTTTCTATTCGCGCATAGCCATCGTCTTCACGTCCCACTCCCTGGGCAACGCTCTGATTACCTTCAAAGCCAACTCACGGTTGCTATACTCTTTGCCTAAACTTGTCAGCTCAATAACAACAGCACTGAAGCGTTTGTCAAACTCCGCCATCGTCTCTCCGTCTCGCATATTGATTGATTCATATTTCTGTTGGGCCACAGTTAGCTTGTTCTCCTTCGTCTAATCATTGCCCTCGTAGATTTGAATCAGCTTCTCCCATATTTCCTTAGCAGTGGCGCAGGTTTTGATCTTGCTGAACATGTTTTTGTCCAGCGTCTTGTATAGGATGTCCCTGGCCACGTTTTCCAGATTCGCTTTCTTCTTGTCCTCATTTATATACTCATATCTTTTCTTCTCCACATATTTCGGTGCACCTTCAGATATAGCAATCGCTGTGTTGATCTTCATTATTTTCATAGGACCATCAGTGATGACTGACCACATATCGTTGTCTTGAGTAGCTAAGTGCGCTTGCATACGGATCTTCCAGTCATCATAGTCCTCCTTAGAAAACATAGGAATTTTGTTGTGAGATAGACATATTCAAATATATAAAACACAGAAAGCAAACTGTTCAATGACTGAGATGCGCAGACACTGATACCGATTGATAGGATCAATATAGCTCGAAACAGCTGTAGGAGTTCAGAAGGGGGGGGGGGTTGAATGAACTACTAGTATTTTAAATTTTCGAAACCTTAAAACGATTTTTTCAAGCGTCTCGCTTAACTTAAATCCGAGTTACCAGATTTAAGGTATCTCAGTCCAACAGCTGATCTCTCGACTAACAAATATTGTGCGGAATAAATTCGATAAATCAGTGAACAGTGTAAATGATAAATAGATGCAGTAAAGTAAAAGTATAGGGTCAAGAGATTTGTTTATGAAAGTTCGGATATCAAATCCTACGTCTCTCCTTCTTCCTTCTTCAGGAAGGTTCCACTAGAAGGCTTTGATGAGTACAGACACTGTAAACACCATATCATCGAGCCTCGCTCCAGGTAAACTCCTAGCAACTTCAATCAACAAGCAGACACAGCTGCTGAATACAACACTTAGAACTTTTCTCAAACGCCTTTTTGTAGCACGTTTGTTACAAACTCAATCTAAATATAACACTGAAATACAAAGCTATTGAGGCTATAAATCTCTGATTTCTATACAATGAAACTCGATTACACAAGGTAACCAGAAGAGGATATCTCAAAGGTAATATCTTTGGACGCTAGACTTTGAATATTCTTCGAGATTGGATTTCTGGGACTTGGAATATTTTTGTTTGAATGCCTTTCAGAAATCTCAGAGAGTGGGAGAGCTTTTCAAATTACTGGGTGCAAGAGAAAGACTGTGTGTGTTGATTGAGCGAGAGCTTCTTCATTTCAAATTCCAGCTATTTATACCCTTTTGTTCTCAATGGTCAGAAAGTAGCCAGTAGAGATATCCTCCTATGCAAATCTTCATCGAATCACGATTACGGTATGCAAAAGGCAAATTGCGCTTTGTCAGGGCTGAATTGTTGTATATCCTTATTTTGGGTAAACATCGTATAACGCCCTCCGCGTACTGTGTACTATTACCCAAAAATAGCTCTGACATTGTCTCCTTAATTCTAGGCAACTGTACTATTCGATCGTGACCATTGATTCTCTTCAATTCAAATAACTGATCACGTTTGAAGCTGTTTGTTCCTTACGCCTGAAAGTTCTTTCCGTTATATCAGTTTTTTCTCTCTTGTAGAAAATGGCTGTCTCATCGCTGATTGAGTATACGTAGCTGTAACATCTGAATACTTGAACAACTGAATGCTTGAACATCTGAATGTAACACTGAGATACTGTCCCGACATCTGAAAGTTTTGTTACTCATATAACCCAAAATCTGAAACGTTCCCAAATACCTACATCTGATCCCACAGCAGCTTTACTCAACTTTTGAATACACTTACTTCTGAAGTAGGAATCCAACAGCTGAACTATAACAGAATCTGCGTCTGCAGCCTTTGAATTAACATCTGACTCTCTAACACATCTGAAATTCTTAACCCGATATCTGAATAACACCAGCTGAGTCAATATAACGAAGTCTGATACGAAGACATCTGAATCATAACTGAATAATTTCAACACTAAAACCTGACCCGATGTCTGAATAAATTATATAACCTGATAACTCAACTGATCCAAGACCCGAAACAGATAGAATGCTTCAACCCGATAGCTGATCAACGACTTCACCCCGATAACTGACATCTGAAAACCAACTCGATAGCTGATATCTGAATGACTGAAAATACTAACTTCTGAAAATACACATCTGATATCACGAAGTCTGATTGTTTGAATGTCATCGTTAAGTTCAGTTCTTGTCTTATTTTGTTATCACCAAAACTTATAAATTTTAATTTAACAGAATGAGTTGCACCCGAATCTAACAGGACAAATGAAGGCATACAGCAATCAAAATCTTACCCGTAACTATGGTAGAATTGGGGTTGGCTTTCTCAGCTGTCATTACATACGCTCGGCTGGGCACCAGCTGCTTCGACTTCGGGCAGTACCTAGAAATGTGGCCTTTAGCACCACCTTGTAGCAGCCGCTCTGGACAGCTCTATACTGTCCTGAATGATGATTTTGGCACTTGGGGCAGAATATAGGCTAGTTGTCAGTGTTAGGCTAGCTGAGCCCAGAACTTAGAGGGAAGTAGTGGACAAAGCCCTGCGAGTTGAGAAGGATTGGAAGTATGTAGAAGAGGAGAGATAGCAGAACAGGCAGGCCTTCCAACAAAAAGACCAAAGGCCATTCAAGAAGCAGAATAAGAACCAGTAGCGGCCTCAAGGATAGAAGCCTATAACAACCCAACCTCTCATGGTAGTCCCAGCTAGCCTAACATTCAGCTTGAATGTAGGCTTCAGTCCTTCCACAAAATGTCTCAACTTCTCCTCGAGATCTCTTCCAATAAGAGGCACAATATAGCATCCTCTCTCAAACTTTTGAATATACTCATGCACTGTGAGACCTGAAAATTTAAGAAAGATTAATTTGAGGAATTAATTGGATTTTACGGAATTCAGATTTGTGTGTAACGAATTGTTCAGCTTTCTGTTTGAAGGCTCCGTTTGCATCTTTGGGTAAGATTTCATATTTGGAGCAGTTCTGGAAGTTTTGGAATTTTGAATTCAGCGATCAGATTTGTGAGAGAACTGATCAAAAGGGAGAAATCTGTTGTCTCTAGGCACTGGGATGTTTGCAGCGTGTATTTGTTGCGTGAGGCAATACACTGTCGTTTTGTGGCGTTCAGATGTCTCGTGATAGGAGAGATCTGATGACGTTAACGTATAGGGGTCTGCTCGCGTGTTTTTCTTTCGAGTGCGGAACGACGCCGTTTAGACTTAGCGCTATTGTGAGAAATCTGTTCGTGGAAGAGATCTGGTATCGCTAGGCGCGAGAAGCTATACGACATCGTTTCCAGGTTCGGATGTCTCTCTTGGAGATGGAATCTGGTTGGTGGTGAATCGAATGTAAACGCGGGTCAACAGATGATAACGAGTGTTAGATCTGTTGTAGCGGGGGAGCGATGCTACGTCGTTTCATTAAGTGGTAGCGACATCATTTGCTTTGCACGTTGGCGAGGTGTAGTGATGTCTGTTATCGCGTGTATACAGAAGTCTGCTAACAGCTTTGTAGTGCGAGACTTAAACGTCATCGTTTAGATAAGTGGAGACGCCATCGTTTTGGTGTTTAGCGCTAGTCACTGTTGGAGCGCTTCGGACAGATTTGATGACGTGTCCAGAAGTCCCTGCGATGCCGTTTAGTTAGTAATCACTGTTGCGTGAGATCCGTTGAGGCGATGGTCTCCATATTTCTCCAGCGATTAGCAATAGCGTTCAGACTTCTCCAGTGGTTCTGCGCGACGTCGTTTATCGTGCTAGTTTTTCGTTATTTCCCGGAGATTGACGGATCTTTTGAAAGAAAGGGTGGTGATTTTGGACTCCCCTTGCTGTGGATCATCGTTCGATAGCTCTTTTGGAGGCTGTGGTTGGCTGGAGCAAAATCGTGAAGTGCTGCCTCGTTCGTGCTTCATTTAGACAGGTAGAACTTCGAATTGGTTGTTAAAATTTTAAGATTTTTTAAGAATTGGTTGTTAAGAGTTTACCTCTTGTCTTTATTTAAGCTTCCTGTTGAGTTATTAGGAAGTTTAGTTGCTGGTTGAGCTTTGCTCCCCAAACCGTCAATTGTCGTTACTTCCTGTTAGCATTACTGAGATCTTGTGCGTATTGTTTAGCAGGTTCGTGCGTCTTTGAGATTACATTCGATAGCTCTCCATGTCTGGGTGAGCTTCACGGTAAGTGATTTCTTGCCATTTCTAAGCGTAGTACCTACTGTTGAGTTTCGATATAGTAATAGGACCAGGTTTCAGCTCTTGGCCGTAGGTTGTGGTGTTTAGAAATTCAGTTGCTGAACTGATTTGCTAGGTGCTTTAACAGATTCGAGCCTTTGAGCAGCTTCGTGGAGTTTTGCAGTGAACCCGTGAGAAAGCATAGTCGAGCAGGTTGTTGGTACCGTGCTTTGATGGAATCCGTTTGAGGTAGTTGCCATGTAGAGGTACTAATTGAGTTTGTAATTCAGCTTTGAGATAGGCATGGGAATGTATTATGTTTGTATTGTATAGCTGCGCCTGATGTTTGTGTTGAGGCAGAGCTGTGTGTATTCTGTATGTCTATTGGCTGAATTGTCGTGCTTATATTTGCTGTAGCTTGAGCTGGTTGTATCTTGCATGGTTGTTTACTTGTTGTGCAGCCATATATGCATATTATAGTATGCTAATGTCTGTATCTATTGGCATTGCAAGCATACATTTCATGTTGAGCATTGTAATGCATTTGCATAGCATATTGGGCCCTTGATTCCTTTGGCAGCCGTGCTATACATGTTGCTCTGTTGGAGATCTTCTCTCGTGGTGCAGTGCGGTGTTGCATAACCATGATTGAGTGCTGAGCATTGTAATGCATTTGCATAGCATATTGGGCCCTTGATTCCTTTGGCAGCCGTGCTATACATGTTGCTCTGTTGGAGATCTTCTCTCGTGGTGCAGTGCGGTGTTGCATAACCATGATTGAGTGCATCTGGAGGGTGCGGTGAGCCGTTCTCATAGCCCTCAGTTCCAGTGACCTGGATAGAGGTTGGCGGGTGGTTGTGTTTCCACTAGCTATTCCGTGCAACCTGGCGGGTGGCGCCCGCGCGTGTGTTGACGATGAGCCACTCTATTTTCCACGAGGTTCGATCGGGTAGCTTCCGAAGCCCGGTGATGTGTCACAGTAGTTCTTTCCTATTCGTTTGGCCTTCCGGTTGTTACCATTGATCTTTGTACCGCACATGCATTTGCACGACATGATATATTGCATGCTGTATCTGATTGCTGTTTTATGTTGCTCTTCGTACTGGGGTTTGACCCCGATGTCTCTCTGGGGTTGATTGTTTTGTTTGCCTGCTTGTTGTTCAGGTTTCCGAGGTTATTCCGCTGGTCTTGGTGTTGATCCAGCTGGAGATGCCCCAGGTGGTGTTTAGAGTGTCCCAGTTAGTGTATAGCATATATGTATCAGTTCTTTTAGCCGGGGAGTGTCCTGTGCTTTGTGTATCCAGTTGTTGTATTTGTTGACTGATACTTGTTTAATGCTATAATGTTGTATTTCGGCTTTTAGCATTGCGTATCTTTATCAAACTGGGATATTTTGATGTATCGTGGTATTTTAAAATTGTGTTTTCTTCGTCAGGCCAAAAAGCGAAAAATTTTAGCCACTTTTTAAGTTCTTCCGCTGTGATTTACGTGATTTGGCTCTGTGTTGTGCACGAGGCCTGACATTTTTGTATCAGAGCTTAAACTGAGATAAGCTCGATTTATTTGATCACATGTGAGTCTAGGCACAGTAGTTGCTCTTTGGTTTGTGCTTGACTACTTGAATTACTTGTTTGTGTTGATTTACGTGATTTGGCTCTGTGTTGTGCACGAGGCCTGACATTTTTGTATCAGAGCTTAAACTGAGATAAGCTCGATTTATTTGATCACATGTGAGTCTAGGCACAGTAGTTGCTCTTTGGTTTGTGCTTGACTACTTGAATTACTTGTTTGTGTGCTTACCTTTGAGTGTCTTGTAGAGATGCCGCCTAGGAGAAGAGGTAGAGCTAGTAGGAAGTGGTGGTTGATTCAGGGACTCCGGTTAGTGCTGATAGAGAGGATGCCCCTCAACCGAGTGTTCCTTTGGGATTCAGTGAGAGTCAGTATTTAGCCTTTCGCTCTCTTTCTAGTGCTGTCAACAGAGCGGTTGACTTGATGGAATGCCTTGCGGTTGGACAGCCTCGAGTTCAGCAGTCAACAGGACAAAGCATGGATCATGTGCCATCGGGAACGTCGTCATCCCAGCCTTCTGTGGCACCGTAGTCTTGGAGTCGGCAGAGGTTTAGACCTCGAGGAAGGCAATTTAAGAAATCCAGTTCGAGTTCTTCGAGTTCTGGCGGTTCTAGTGGAGTGAGATCGAATGCGTCATTTGTGGTCAGTGTGGGGGTAAGCATCGACCTTCTCAATGCGTTGGAGTGCGAGGCACTTGCAATAATTGTGGTCAGGTTGGGCACTTTGCTAGAGGGTGTCCTACTTTGGGACAGCGGGGTTTGACTAGGAGTTATTCGAGGCGACCGTATCGTCCTTTTCAGTCCCACCGCTCAGGATTTCAGCCTCCAGAGGCGTCTGGGGTTAGAGAGCTTTCTTTGTCTGAGCAATCAGGACTTCAACCAACTCAGGTGGATGCAACGACTGAGGAGCGAGATGATGTTTTGACCGGAGGAGGTTGTACAAGTAGTTGTACTTTACTTGTTAACTCTGTGTGAGTTTAGTTTGACGCGTGGGCATCGCACTAGTTTATGATTGTACTTGATTGTCTTGGTGGTGTGCGAGGGTTGTTTCCGCCCCATATTGTTGTGTAATGTCGTGTCCTTGTTACTCCTGCCGGTGGAGAAGTTGTAGTTCCGTGAGTGATGCTGAGTTAGGTTAGTTAGTTCTGGTAGGAAAGTTGTTTGGTATTGGGAGTGTTTAGATTCCCCTTATTTTCCTTGTGATCTTTAGTATTGTGCGTATCCTCTTTGTTTTCTCTTGTCCGGACAGCAGAATCGAGGTATTTTGAACTCCATTGGCTTTCTGCTGGTTGTATCCCCAGCTGTGGAGTTGATTCGCGAGCCCCTTGTTTTCCAGCTATTGAGTGCGCCTGGGAGCTTTGGGCCTCCGGCTGTTGAGTTGTTGCGGTGGGCTTCGTTTCTCCAGCTGAGGATTGTCTCTGTTGTTATATCTCCAGCTGTTGAGCTGTGTCTCTTGCGTCTCTAGCTGTTGAGTTTTCTTAGTGAGTTCCATTGACCCCTGTGAAATTGTTGCTTTGAACTCAGTTGGTCCTTATTGTTGTAGTCTCAGGCGGTTGAGATGTTTTGCGAGTTGCGTGCATCCAGCTGTTGAACTCCGATTCGCATAATCATGTCTTGTTTTATCCTGTTCAGTTCAGCTGTGGTAGCCATGTCTTGTTGTTGCTGTTTTGTTTCTTACTCGGATGCGAGGGCGAGCGGCGATACCGCACTCTCATCTCCCTGTTGGGATCTGTTAGCCCTCATGCGCTGAGTGGTTAACTACCACAGTTCATGGGTTGGGCAACGGCAGGTTGAGCTGTTTGATGCATCTGGTAATCGGGTGTGGTGTAAAGATGAGTGGGTGATTCCCCTATGCTTGTATGGCTACATCTGTTTGTTTATCTTTGCCTCCGACTGTTGATCAGCTTTGAGTTGTTGAGCTCCTGTGGACTCCCTGTTTTGGTTGTAGTCCCTTCCATTGCATTTTGTGAGGCATAGATGTATCACGATTAGTGGAGACCCTGCTAGATGATATACCCCACCTTTGTCTTGGCGTTGGAGGTTTTGTGTTTCCTTTGGAGTTTTGGCGTGCATTTTTTCTAAGGTGGAGAGCGATTAGCGATTTCTGTCTTCACTCGGTCAGTTTGTTTGTGAGTTTAACATCAGCCTGTGCAAAAGAATCTTGCCACTGATGATATGTTGGAAGGCCCTCTTGGGGAACCACGGCGGATCCGGATCACGCCTCCCGGCGAGGCAGCGGAAGAACAAAATTTTGCCGGGAGACGATCAATACAATTCAATAACAAACAATCTATGACATTCATAGGGTGTTTAGATGACTATCTTGCTGGCAACTCGTGCCTGGCTCCGACCAGTTTCTCGAGGAACCGGCACTTCACGGTAGATGGCGGTAGACTACGTCAATCAGGTCCACGACCGGATACGAGACACCTTCGTCAGCCTGCACTAGAAGGCCTGACGAGATCAGCGCGGACGGATTCTCCTCGAAAGATTGGCCGGAACGATTTCCGGCAAACGGCGGCGGCGGCGACGACTAGGGGCGGCGGCGGCGGCGGCGACTAGCGGCGGCGGCTTTGAGTGAGAGGAGGGAGGGCGGCGCACACTTAGGGTTAGGGTTGAGTGTTGTTGTATCAAGTTAGTTGATTAAGGCCTAAGTCTATATTAAATAGACTTAGTGATGGATTTGGATCCGGCCCAACGGGCCCGGGTCTAACGGATGAACATTCGGTTCATCCCCATCACCGAGATTTCATCGTAACTCCAATCGCCGATCAGATCGGACGGATCGACTCAGTTTCCAAAACTGAATACTATGATCTGAAAAACCATTTTTCAGAACCCCAGTGCAAAATGACCGTTTTGCCCCTCAACAGCGGGAAATACAGATTTGACCCCTGTTGACTTTTAGGAAGTCGCACTCCCACAAATCCTCTTCTCATGCTCAACACATTGAGCTCAGTATCCGTGCGGGAATCACGAATCTAGTACTTGTGTGATCCTCAATGGTTCAGGGATACAGCTAGCCGTGGTCCCACAACCATTGTGGCTCCGGAATCACAATTCCGGACTTGCCCATCGGATCATGGTAAGAGCGTCTAGCAACATCGCCCCATGATCCCCTAGGTATCACTGATAGTGTCTGCAAGAACCAGTTGGTCGTGGTTAGCGTACAGTACGGTCCTTTCAATCCATATTTCCCGATCAGATCAACGACCATTGGTAAATCGAGAGTCGCTAAAGATCCGATAGCTATGCATATATCTTGGAGATCGAATAGTGACATCGCGAGTGTAACTAGGTAAACACATTTACCTAAAATACTTCTAGTACTCTGGCCAGAGATTTACACACTATTATCCCCTCAGATAGCATAGGATATCCACGCATGTCTGCGAGCGGTGAATCCTCGACAATGATGCAGAGCCTCAATGACGTTTCGAGTCGTGAGGACTAATCAGTACAACCAAGACCTCGGACTTATCCACTCGACAAATGGTAACCACTAGGAAAGTCCGAACGAGGGTAATTCAATAGATCACCAGGTCACTATCTATCTGCATGCTCAGAACATCACAATGTTCCCTACCAATGAAACATGGTACTTCGCATCGCAGATACTATTCTCGAGCTCGGGCGGCCTTATCCTCATTTTGACGGCCCAATCGACTAGGAACATGTTCAGAATACACAGTGACTATATGTGTTTCATGATAGCCGTCATACCCACTATCACATCTAACATAAACTTTAGTGCATTCTAGGTCTTTACTCAACGCAATTGTTAATCATCATACAACACAATGAAAGTAAAGAATGCCAGATAAATAAATGCGAATATCATATATAAAGATTGTTTCATACAAGAGTATATAAATCCACACGCCACGAGTTGGCTAGTTGGGCATCTACTCTAACAGGCCCATCCAGCCGTGCTAGTGGCGGTGAGTAACTCAAGATGCTTTCGAGCATTTGATAGTCTTGTAGAGCTTCCTTGTTGGTTCTTAGTACCAGACTAGCGCGGGCAGTAAATGAATAATTGTCGGATTGTCTATATCAGCCCATTTGTCCTTGTGATAAGGCTTATCCTAGGAGACTGGCAAGAGGATTTTGTGGTAGTTCTATTGTGAGATTGCCTAGTTTCTGGCGTCTGTAGTGGCTGGTAAGTACTCTAAGCTTTTTGTTCCGAAGTTGGAAGAGTCTGTGGATGTTTTTGGGTCTCGAGGGACTGCGAGTTTATCGTTTTCCCGGATCAGATGCTTAAATTGAGAGACCATACCAAGGATTTGTAGAGTTTTTGGTTTGGAATTCGTTGCCAAGAGAGGTTTGGTATAACCTTCTTTGGGATTTTGTACTACGGGAAGTACAAATATTGCTTAGGGATTAGAAGAAATGTGAAGGACTTAGTGGTTTTCATCAGAGGTTGAGCAGTAGTTGGTTGACCAAAGAGATCTGGTTCCTTTGAGAACGGTGGGTGAGCGTGACCTGTAACCAGATTTTGCTTGTTAAGTATGGACTTTTGAACCTCTGCTTGTGAACCCTGTGTTTATTGCGAAATTCTCCTTCTTAGATCTTGCTGGATTTGAGAATTAAGGGTAGGTCCGCTCTTAGATTCATCATGATTGTTTGAATGTTTTGGGGTAAATTGGATATTTGGTGTGCGATTTGCGAGTACCGACTGTGTTGTTATGGACACGTAGTGTGTTTTATGTGTTCAAGCCGAGGAAATTGCAAATTAGATCCTTCTTTTGTGTTGAATAGTGATGGAATGAGCGGGACAAGACCCTCAATTTGACTGTTTTGGCTAGCGAGGAATTTAGGAAGGGATTTTGAGAGATCGATTCTGAGATGAGTGGAGCGTGTCCTCATCTATGTTGGAACAACCTTTCATTCTTGTGTTTTGTTTCCTTCAGATTCGAGTTTTGTTCCTACCCAGTTGGTAACTGGTTGTTCTTTGTGTCGATCCCTTCTTGGCATTGTGCATTGTAACTTGGCCTTTGCTTTTTGCTGTTTTAGGCATGGCAGTGTAGTTGCAATGAGCTTCGTGTTATGTTGGATCTTTTGGAGATTGAAGAAAGAATTGTCTCTGTTCTTAGTTTGGCAGTGCCAACATGAACTATCTTCTTTGCACGACGTGTTCATGTTGAGGAGTGAGCCAAAACCTTCATATATGCTACAAGTGTTGAATCAGCTTTCTGTAGCTATCTGCTCGTGATCTGTTTTAGGCATGGCAGTGTAGTTGCAATGAGCTTCGTGTTATGTTGGATCTTTTGGAGATTGAAGAAAGAATTGTCTCTGTTCTTAGTTTGGCAGTGCCAACATGAACTATCTTCTTTGCACGACGTGTTCATGTTGAGGAGTGAGCCAAAACCTTCATATATGCTACAAGTGTTGAATCAGCTTTCTGTAGCTATCTGCTCGTGATTGTTTCTCAGCAGTTGATTTCTGGTTGCTGTGTTTTCCCGTTATCTTGAACTCTCTGTTAGTAGCCTTTGGGTTTAGAGTTGGCGTACTTGTGATCATTCAGCATGTAGTTTAACCTTCCAGTGTTAGCTAGGTTAAAGATGGTTTTGTTGAATTCCAGAGTTGCTGTGTGATTTCGAGGGCGAAATCTTTTAAGGTGGAGAGAGATGTGAGACCTGAAAATTTAAGAAAGATTAATTTGAGGAATTAATCGGATTTTAAGGAATTCAGATTTGTGCGTAACGAATCTGGGTGTTCAGCTTTCTGTTTAAAGGCTCCGTTTGCATCTTTGGGTCAGATTTCATTGTGGAGCAGTTCTGGAAGTTTTGGAATTTTTGAATTCAGCGATCAGATTTGTGAGAGATCTGATCAAACGGGAGAAATCTGTTGTCGCTAGGCACTGAGATGTTTGCAGCGTGTATTTGTTGCGTGAGGCAATACGCTGTCGTTTTGTGGCGTTCAGATGTCTCGTGATAGGAGAGATCTGATGACGTTAACGTATAGAGGTCTGCTCGTGTGTTTTTCCTTCAGGTGCGGAACAACGCCGTTTAGACTTAGCGCTATTATGAGAAATCTGTTCATGGAATAGATCTGGTATCGCTAGGCGCGAGAAGCTATACGACATCGTTTCCAGGTTCGGATGTCTCTCTTGGAGATGGAATCTGGTTGGTGGTGAATCGGATGTCAACGCGGGTCAACAGATGATAACGAGTGTGAGATCTGTTGTAGCGGGGGAGCGATGCTACGTCGTTTCATTAAGTGGTAGCGACGTTGTTTGCTTTGCGCGTTGTCGAGGTGTAGTGATGTCTGTTATCGCGTGTATACAGAAGTCTGCTAACAGCTTTGTAGTGCGAGACTTAAACGTTACCGTTTAGATAAGTGGAGACGGCATCGTTTTGGTGTTTAGCGCTAGTCACTGTTGGAGCGCTTCGGGCAGATTTGATGACGTGTCCAGAAGTCCCTGCAACGCCGTTTAGTTAGTAATCGTTGTTGCGTGAGATCCGTTGAGGCGATGGTCTCCAGATTTCTCCAGCGATTAGCAATAGCGTTCAGACTTCTCCAGTGGTTCTGCGCGATGTCGTTTAGGTTATTGAGCGCTGTTTAGCGCAAGTGTTCGGCGGTTGTGGAATCTGGTTGTGCGATGCTTTTTATTAGATTTCAGCAGATTTGGTTTATAAATAGAAGCAATTGGTCTTCGAATTTATAGCAGATCCCATACTTACCGATATTTTCCCCGATTTCATTCTTCGTCGCAAACCCTAGAGCATTGTTCACCGTGCTGGTTTTTTCGTTATTTCCCGGCGATTGACGGATCTGTTGAAAGAAATGGTGGTGATTTTGGACTCCCCTTGCTGCGGAGCATCGTTCGATAGCTCTTTTGGAGGCTGTGTTTGGCTGGAGCGAAATCGCGAAGTGCTGCCTCGTTCGTGCGTTCGTTTAGGCAGGTAGAACTTCAAATTGGTTGTTAAGATTTTACCTCTAGTCTTTATTTAAGCTTCCTGTTCAGTTATTAGGAAGGTTAGTTGCTGTTTGAGCTTTGCTCCCCAAACCATGAATTGTCGTTACTTCCTGTTAGCATTCCTGAGATCTTGTGCGTATTGTTTAGCAGGTTCGTGCGTCTTTGCGATTCCATTCGATAGCTCTCCATGTCTGGGTGAGCTTCACGGTAAGTGATTTCTTGCCATTTCTAAGCATAGTTCCTACTGTTGAGTTTCGATATAGTAATAGGACCAGGTTTCAGCTCTTGGCCGTAGGTTGTGGTGTTTAGAAATTCAGTTGCTGAACTGATTTGCTAGGTGCTTTAACTGATTCGAGCCTTTGAGCAGCTTCGTGGAGTTTTGCAGTGAACCCGTGAGAAAGCATAGTCGAGCAGGTTGTTGGTACCGTTCTTTGATGGAATCCGTTTGAGGTAGTTGCCATGTAGAGGTACTAATTGAGCTTGTAATTCAGCTTTGAGATAGGCATGGGAATGTATTATGTTTGTATTGTATAGTTGCGCCTGATGTTTGTGTTGAGGCAGAGCTGTGTGTATTCTGTATGTCTATTGGCTGAATTGTCGTACTTATATTTGCTGTAGCTTGAGTTGGTTGTATCTTGCATGGTTGTTTACTTGTTGTGCGGCCATATATGCGTATTATAGTATGCTGTTGTCTGTATCTATTGGCATTGCAAGCATACATTTCATATTGAGCATTGTAATGCATTTGTAGCATATTGGGCCCTTGATTCCTTTGGCAGCCGTGCTATACATGTTGCTCTGTTGGAGCTCTTCTCTCGTGGTGCGGTGGGGTGTTGCATAACCAAGATTGAGTGCATCTGGAAGGTGGGGTGAGCCGTTCTCATAGCCCTCAGTTGCAGTGACCTGGATAGAGGTTGGTGGGTGGTTGTGTTTCACTAGCTATTCCGTGCAACCCGGCGGGTGGCGCCCGCGCGTGTGTTGACGATGAGCCACTCTATTTTCCACGGGATGCGATCGGGTAGCTTCCGAAGCCCGGTGATGTGTCACAGTTGTTGTTTCCAATTCGTTTGTCCGGTTGTTACCGTTGATCTTTGTACCGCACATGAATTTTCATGACATGATATATTGCATGCTGTATCTGATTGCTGTTTTATGTTGCTCTTCGTACTGGGTTTGACACCGATGTCCCTCTAGGGCTGGTTGTTTTGTTTTCTTGTTTGTTGTTCAGGTTTTCGAGGTTATTCCGCTGGTCTTGGTGTTGATCCAGCTGGAGATGCCCCAGGTGGTGTTTAGAGTGTCCCAGTTAGTGTATAGCATATATGTATCAGTTCTTTTAGCCGGGGAGTGTCTTGTGCTTTGTGTATCCAGTTGTTGTATTTGTTGACTGATACTTGTTTAATGCTATAATATTGTATTTTGGCTTTTAGCGTTGCGTATCTTTATCAAACTGGGATATTTTGATGTATCGTGGTATTTTAAAATTGTGTTTTCTTCCTCAGGCTAAAAAACGAAAAATTTTAACCACTTTTTAAGTGCTTTCGCTGTGATTTACGTGATTTGGCTCTGTGTTGTGCACGAGGCCTGACATGCACTGTCATGCTCTCCTGTTTCAAGGTAAAAAAAACTCCCTCTTCAACTCAGACCTCTTGTCGGCAGTGAAATACTGCTCAAAGAACACTCACTTAAATTCGTCCCATGAGAGGTTTGCCAGATCCACTGACAGCTTTGCTCCCTCCCCCAGATCATTGCATCGTCTCACTTAAATTCGTCCCATGAGAGGGTTGCCAGATCCACTGACAGCTTGGCTCCCTCCCCCAGATCATAGCAATGTCTCTTAACATGTAGATAGCGCACCTAGGCCTATCCAAATCCGGCATCTGAAAGTATTCAAAAATAACCTCCATAGACTTGATCCAACTCTCAGCAACAAATGGATCTGTGGTACCACTAAACTCCTTAGGTCTATGCCTTTGAAACTTCTCCTGGGGATCATCCTGGTTTGGTCTCCTATTTCTAGATGATTGGCCACTGCCTCTGCCTATCTGTTCTACTAGCAGTTCTAAAAGTTGGGTAATACGAGCATTGCTGTCTGAGCTGGGTCTTTGACAGGGGTGCTTCTTTTCCCTCTCCCTCTGCCTGACATCTTAATCTATAGCCCGCAATCCACCACAAAAGAACATCAGAAACTCAAAAGAGAAATGGCTCTTAACATAACAATAAAACTCACAGATCAGGAGATACGGTCAGTGAGAATCGCTCCAGACGGGAAAGTGTGTGTTTATCTCAGGACCATGCTCTGATACCAAATTGTGACGCCCAAACCCGAGGGAATCAACTTTTTGAAGTAAAAAGATGAAATGAAAAAAAGAAAGGACTAAAACAATAAATTGGAAGCTGTATTTACTTCCAATAAGAGCGAATACTAAAAACAAGATGCTACGATCAAGGGGAAGCGAAACCAGCTTAGAATAAAATATCGTTTGATTACAATCGGATATTACAACATTCAAATTCTATGTGAATTCTTCATTGTTATAATGGATCTTAATACAGTTACAAAAATATCAAAAACAACAACGACATCGTGGAAACACAGGCCTTTGACAAACACACGTAGCCCCCAAGCTGGTTCAGCTCGCACCTCCCGCCTGCCCCTGAGCTGCCTCACCTGCATCAGGAAAACTAGTGAGCCTAGAGGCTCAACAAGTAAAACTGATGATAACAAGATCATATAATGCAGGCATAACTGAGCGTGATACAATATATAAAAGAAGTTAGATGAAACTGAAAGCTTTCTCATAAACCAGATCGGGACACCAGTCCGGATCGCTATGTTTACTTAGTGACTTATGGCCTAGAAGCTCTCATGTTGGTCCTGGCGCTTGCTATTATCTTACCTGATTTCTAGAACTTTATTGTGAATGAGTATTACTTGTACCATAATCTTTGTTCCCTTCCTGGTTGACCGGATCCTCTATGCCATAAGTCTTTAAACTGAAAGTAACTTCCTTTAACTGAATGAAATAACTACTATACATGCTCTTGATCGAAGACCGATCATTGAAACTGGTAGATTCACTGCTATGAAAATCATTTTATCTTTAAAATTTTACTGAGTGTACAGTTGGGCTGCGAGCTGATGGTAGCGGAAAACATCTCGGGTGAGAAAACAGCTCCCGATCGTGAAACAGCTCGGAGAGGAAAATAGATTACGAACGTAAAGTAGCTCGGAGAAAAGAACAGTTTACAGTGTGAAAACAGCTTACGGGTGTGAAAACAGCTTACAGGTGAAAACAACTCACGGGTGTGAAAACAACTTACAGGTGTGAAAACAGCTTACGGGTGAAAATAGCTTACGGGTGTGACAACAGTAACCTAAGCTTTGGAACAAAAATTTCAGCTTTTGAAGGTCACTCAGATTTGAGAAGCCAAATCAGCTTAAAAACGAACAACACGGATCAGGCCAGGAAAGTAAACCACATCAACTTAGAGAGCATGAAGGTACTGCACCAGCTTGGTGAAAAATAGCTTAGCTGTAGGTACGAAAAACAATGTACCAGCACTGGTAGACCAGCTTAGCTGCTGGGTACCGCACCAGCTCAGACAGTCCTTAAACAGACCAGCTCAGCTTATCCAACCGAAATATAGTCCCTATCAAACCAGCACCGCCTATCCGTTCAGAGTCAATGTCCAGAACTTTTACAGCACACCAGAAACAAGAAACTTCTCTTGGCTGATCTTATCTTGAACCTGTACAACTCAATATTTTTAAAAAACAACTGTCTTTGCTTAAAGATAAACTGGTGAGTTTGCTCAAACTAAAGCATCAAAGCCGTGAATCCATAACGTAAACATAAGCATGAACTGAACTGAACTGAAACATGCATCAGACAAGCATACAACAGAAAACAAAGAAGCAATATATGTTTTCCAGATGCAGCAAGCAATCAACTTTACTTACCTGAACTGAGAATCGCTACTAACAGATGGTCTCGGCTGGAATTCACCTCAAGCACACGCTGCGAGCTTCTAAGAATTTTCGAGAACTGAATACTTTCTTGCAAACAAAATGAGCTCTAGAACTCACGTAAACAATCATATATGAGAGTATAATTAGTAGTAGGTGAAAGGTACAAGATTAAGCATGAGTCACCATATAAAATCTTTGCAAAATTGCTGAAATCCCCCTACTACTATTTTAATTTGTAAACTTGCAGCACATTTTTGTAAAAAAAAACTAATCTCCCATCCAAAATCGTTTTATTTAAAATCTGCACCAGCTCGGGTTTGTGTTTGGGGTGAAATCCTTTCGGAAACCTTTTGGACCGTGCTTCTAAGATGGAAAGAGAAGAAATCAGCTTAGATGAAAGAAACTAGCTTGAACTAAAACTGGATGCTCAATTAACAAAACAACCCTTCAAAGAAAAAGACTATCAATTGTGGTCCTATAGATTTTTGGGACGCTACAAATCCCATCTCTCGATGATTATCTCAACAACTTATATATAATATACTAGTTGTTTTTCCTCAAGACGTTGTATAGTTATTCATCGATGGAACAAATCTGCTTTATCTCCTCCAACAGTCGTCTTCTGTATTTGCCACCTCAAGTAGCCGCCAACGACCTTCGATCCATCATCAGTACCAAATCTGTAAATTTTGTTATGTCACGAAGTATTCCTAAGAGAATCTTCTCATATGTTTCCATACGATTTAAAGAGCTGTAACTATGACAGGATTTATCGATTTATTGATAGCCTAGGTTCTGCTGAGGAGGCTCTTGGAAGGTGAAAGAAAGACCACTAAAAAATTATTGGACAAGTGTACCAAAAAGAATGATCCATATAATCGACACTACTTAATTGCCATAAATGTTTGATTGTTATATGTAAATCATTATTATGACCTATGTCTGTAGGATATACCTAAAACTTCAAGTAAATCGACTTACCCGTACTAGGACATAATCAAACTTCTAATTATATATTACGATGAATTCATTTAGTACATATCACTTGGTGAGTATCACTTATCTTTAACTTTGTTTTAATTGTAATATAAATTTTTGTTATCGCGTAGACGAAATTTTCCCCTCTCAGGGAATGATTTCATAAAACTTTGAATGTGTGCATTATTTAAGACTCGCAATTAGACTAAATATAGATGCTAACTTAACCTTTTCACGGTAGTTGTTGTTAGAGTAGGTGTTCAACTAGCCAACTTGTGACATGTGAGTTCTTGTTGACTCTATGTATAACGATCTTTATTTATGAAATTCGTCTTCTTTTATAACATTCTTTATCTTCATTATTTTGATTACAATTGTTGGATAAAAACCTTGAATGCACTATAGTGTATGTTAGATGTGATAGTGGATTTGATGGCTATCATGAAACACATCTAATAGTCGCTGTGTCTTATAAACTTGTTCCTATTCGATTCGGCCGTCCAAAAGAGGATAAGGGCCGCCCGAGCTTGAGACTAACATCTGCAATGCGAAGTACCACGTTTCATTGGTAGGGAACATAGTGACGCTCTGAGCATGTAGATGGATAGTGACCTGATGATCTATCGAACTATCCTCGTTCGGACTTTTCAAGTTATTATCATTTGTCAGTGGATTAAGTCCGAGGTCTTGGTTGTACAGATTAGTCCTTATTACTCGAAACGTCATTGAAACTCTACATGATAGGTGTCTCACTTTGACCCGTTTACCGACTCAGTTACGTTCATCAGGTTGTCGTGTTGGGTGAGGTCCCGATTCATGTAGGAGTTGATACTTCGTTGTCGAGGATTCACCGTTCGCCCTTGTGCGTGGATATCCTATGCTATCTGAGAAGATAATAGCGTGACAAATCTTTGGCCAGAGTACTAGATGTGTTTTAGGTAAATGAGTTTACCTAGTAACACATGCGATGTCACTATTTGATGCAGCATGGTCGAGTCATTGCCTATACTTCGCGACAGTTGAAATCATACGAGACTCGATACCCAGTTCATGATCTGGAGCTAGCAGCTGTGGTCTTTGCGTTGAAGATTTGGCGCCACTATCTGTATGGTGAGCAGTTTGTGGTGTACTCGGACCATAAGAGTTTGCAGTATTTATTTTCGCAGCCTGACTTGAATATGAGACAGCGTAGATGGATGGAGCTGCTTAAGAATTTTGACTGTGAGATCAAATACCAGCCTGGGAAAGTTAATGTAGAAGCTGATGCTTTGAGCAGGAAGGCTCAGGAGGATATGTTGGCTTCGATGTAGATTTCGAAATTCCATGAGCATCTTAGCACTACTGATTGGAGATTTTACCCGGCTGATGACTATGTGGTGGTGTCTTCTTTCCAAGTTTAGCCACAGATTATCAAGCATTAGAGCGGCTCAAAGGACAGATCCTTACATCCATGAGTTGAAGATGAAGGTCAGGGCTGGACAGCTTGAGGACTATTCCGTCTCACCTAATGGTTGTTTGCGTTTCCGTGGTCGGTTGGTTGTGCCCAATCTGATAGATCTTAAGGAGGAAATCCTTAGAGAAGCGCATTGCAGCAGACACAGTGTTCATCCTGGTGCACGGAGGATGTACCATGCGTTGAAGCTGCACTTCTGGTGGGCTGGTTTGAAGAGTGACTTTGCTGGTTTTTTTGCTCGTTGCTTGAACTGTCAGATGGTTAAGGCTGAAAGGATGAGACCTGGTGGTCTGTTGCAGAGTCTGGAAGTGCCCAATGGAATTGGGAGCACATAGCGATGGATTTTGTGACGCATTTGCCTCGTTCCAGCAGAGGATGCGATGCGATTTGGGTTGTGGTACAGATTGTCAAAGTCTGCGCACTTCATTCCCTATTGTATGACATTTTCTTTGAAGAAAATGGCGAAACTGTACGTAGATTTTGTGGTGGATGAGACCTGGTGGTCTGTTGCAGAGTCTGGAAGTGCCCAATGGGAATTGGGAGCACATAGCGATGGATTTTGTGACGCATTTGCCTCGTTCCAGCAGAGGATGCGATGCGATTTGGGTTGTGGTACAGATTGTCAAAGTCTGCGCACTTCATTCCCTATTGTATGACATTTTCTTTGAAGAAAATGGCGAAACTGTACGTAGATTTTGTGGTGAGATTGCACGGTGTGCCTGTTTCGATCGTTTCAGACCGAGATCCAAGGTTTACTTCCAGGTTTTGAAAGAGTTTGCAAGCAGCTTTAGGTATCAGATTGGCTATGAGTACAGCGTATCATCCCCAGACAGATGGTCAATCTGAGAGAATTATCCAGATGTTGGAGGATATGTTGAGAGCTGTTGTGATGGATTTTGGTGGTAGCTGGCAAGACGCGTTGTCTTTGGTTGAGTTTTCCTACAATAACAGCTATCAAGTGACAATTGGTATGGCGCCGTTTGAGGCTTTGTGTGGCAGAAAGTGCAGATCTCCTGTGTGTTGGGAAGAAGTGGGGGAGAAGCAGCTGTCTTCCCCAGATTTTGTGCAGCAGATGAAGGATCATGTGGATCTGATTCGTCAGCGGATGAAAGCTGCCCAGGATCGCCAAGCCAGTTATACGAATAAGAGGCGTAGGCCTCTAGAGTTTCAGGTTGGTGATCAGGTGTTCCTTAAAGTTTCTCCTTTCAGAAGTGTTATGTGCTTTGGTCACAAGGGAAAGTTAGCCCCTCGTTATGTTGGACCGTATGATATAGTTGAGAGGATTGGCCCTTTGGCGTATCGACTGTTGTTGCCACCAGAATTATCTTCTCTACATGATGTCTTTCATGTTTCCATGTTGAGGAAGTATGAGGCAGATCCGTCTCATGTGCTGCGAACAGACGAGGTAGAGCTTGATCAGACGTTGAGTTACGTTGAGTATCCCTTGCAGATTTTGGACCGTAAAGAGAAACAGCTGATGAACAAGACCATTCCCTTGGTGATGGTCCAGTGGAGCAAACACGGTAGAGAGGAAGCTACATGGTAACTGGAAGAGAAGATGCAACGTGAGTGGCCGCATCTGTTTGCGTGAGCGTTGTATTAGATTCCAGTAGTTGGTTGCTTAGTTATCTTGAACTCTTGGCAGTGGCATGAGTTCTGTTTTTATTCTGGACTTGTTGATTTCGAGGATGAAATCGTGTTTTAGTGGGGGAGAGATGTGAGACCTGAGTATTCGTTGATCAGATTTGTCTTGGATGAATCGGGATTGAATCAGCTATGTGCCGATATGCGTGGTGTAGCTATCGGATTTCGTTAAGTTTTAGAATCAGCTGTTGGTAAGTTTCAGATGTTTCTTGGAAGACGTTTGTTTTGTATATCGGGCATTGGATCAGCTGTGAGTGATCGCATCCAGATTTTGGTCTTTCAGGTGTTGTGTATCAGCTGCGGTAGTTGTCAGATGTCGCGTGGAGATGTCTGGTTCAGCTGTTGGGTCAGCTGGTAGCGATCGTATTATGATGTCTGGTGCAGTAGAGCTTCAATAGATATCAGATGTTGCACGTTAGCGTGTTTCGTAGCGGGTAGCGAAACTACGTCGTTTGGATTAGTTGAGACAACAGCGTTTTGGTTTAGCGCTAGGAGATTCAGCTGTTGGTGTATTAGCACGTATTCAGCTGTTGCGAGAGATTAGCTATTGCGTAGTGATCAGATATTGGTTAACGTTCAGCTGTGACTAGCGGGTGACGTGTCCAGCGGTAGGTTGTGCGTCGTCGTTTGGATTAGTTAGTACGGCATCGTCTGATATCAGGTTAGGAGCGCAACGTCTGAATTGTATCAGCTGAGGCAGTAGCAAGAGTAAATCGGGTGACGTGTCCAGCGGTAGGTTGTGCGTCGTCGTTTGGATTAGTTAGTACGGCATCGTCTGATATCAGGTTAGGAGCGCAACGTCTGAATTGTATCAGCTGAGGCAGTAGCAAGAGTAAATGTTAGTTTCAGCTGTGAGAATTTTGCCTTAGCGAGAGATCTGATAAGTACCGGAATCTGAATTGATGAGAACAGTAGCGAATTGAGGATTTTTATACCAAGTGCTGATTTACTCTTAGCGTATTTTTGGACCCGATATTTCTTATCCTCGTCTTTGAGACCCTCGTTCGGCACTGTTCACCGTAGCCTATTTCTTTGAATTCCCACCGTTTCCCGCCACCATTTGGAACGAGATTGGTGGCGTTGGGTTCCTCTTGAGTTGCTCTTTCGATTGATGCTAGCTGGGTGGTCTGAATCGACGTTGGAGAGAAGCGCGAAAGATCTGTTCGTTCGAAGCTTTTCGTGAGATCTGAACCGTGTGTTCTTTGGTTCTTCTGGACGCTTGAGTAAGTGTTCTCAACTAGTTTTGAGGCTAATTTCAGCTGTTTGAGACTATGTAGATTTGTAGAATTGGAATTTAAATTCTGACTGTAGGCAGAGAACTTTGAGAGTTCGGATTTGTGCTTATGTTGGGATGCTTTAGCAGATTTGAGCTCCTAGGAGACCCCTGCCGTGGTTGCCGAAGCCAGGAGGAAGCTAAATTGCATAGGCTGAGTTCTGTCGTGCCTTTGGAGAAATATGTTGGTAGAATTAAGCTGTGAGGTACGTATGTTGAGCTTGTATTGCAGCGTGGATCTGGCATGGGTTTTATGTATGATTGCCGTGTATGTTTGTTGTGTTTGCATATGTTCTATGCTAGCTGTTATAGCTGTTGCATACACGCATTGTCATTTCCATTCAGTTGTTGTAGTTGTGCCTTGTTGTGCTATATCTGTTCTTACCAGGTTGCGAGGGCGAGCGGCAATACCGCACTCTCATCTTCCTGCTGGGATCTGTTAGCCACCATGCACCGAGTGGTTAACTATCACAGTTCATGGGTTGGGCAACGGCAGGTTGAGCTGTTGATGCATCTGGTATTCGGGTGTGGTGTAAAGACGAGTGCGTAATTCCCATATGCTTGTACACTCACCGTGGCCACTATCCATTGCAGATTCTGTTGAGCTGTGCTTGAGTTCCTTGGTTCCCTTCTTCGGTTGTAGCCTTCGGCTGTTATCCTGTGTCTCATGCATAGCATCTGCATTTTACCTGTTGCTGTCTATTGCTGTTTTATAGTTGCTGTCCGTACTGTGGTTTGACCACATGTCCCTCTGGGGCTTGGTTTGTTTGTCTGTTTGTTGTCCAGGTTTCCCAGGTTACTCCGCTGGCCGTGTCTTTAACCCAGCTGGAGGTGTCCCAGGAGGTGGATAGAGTGTCCCAGTTATTTATAGTATCTATATGCACTGTAATCACCGTGGGTGGGATGTCCCGAGTGATGCCTAGTCTTCTGTAGCTGGCAGTCTGTCTATGTTGTATGGTTGTGATGTGTGATTGTACAATGCTGGGATTACTTTGAGTATGGTTGTATTTTAAATTATATATTTAGTATTGCAGTATTTTAAATTATGTTATCTTTCAGTCAGGCCAAAAGCAAAAATTTTAACCACTTTTTAGTTGCTTCCGCTTGTTTCTGCGTGGTTTATCTTTGAGTTGTGCACGAAGCCTGACAGTTCTTATATCTAAATCTGTTGCTAGAGTCACTCGGATCAATGCTCCCTGGACTGAAACCTCTTCCTCCTCTTGACTTGATCCTCTACCTCCTCCTCTACCTCCTCTTAGGCTTGGTCCTCTATCCCGTATACTACTCAGCCCACCGCTTGACCCGTTCTCTGGTCTACTTTGTACTCCTTCCCCCTTTTTGTCAGCACCAAACTCCTTTATACTCTCAACCATCGCAGCGAGCTGAGATTTCACTAAAGCCAGCTCGTCAACCAGCTGCTGGTGGCTATCAGCATAGTTGCGAACCATAGTAGTCTCCAGCATGGCAAAATGTTGGTGGCTTTCATCCATCCTTTGAGACAAAGTGCACGCCAGTACATAAATTTTGATGTCCAGCCCATCAATAGCGTTCTTGAGTTGCTCGCGAAGTAGAGTTCTGTGATGCCTTGTGAGGTTCGTATCATCATGAATGCATGCACATGTCAGATCAAGAGATGATACACGGTTGGACAAGACGGTAAGTGTCTGGTCAGTAGTATCCAAGAATTGGAGAGTAGAAGGATCTGTGTGTGTCGAAACAACTAACTACAAGTTGGTCGGAAGCGGACCCAGATGTCAGAGATATTCGTTTCAACGGTGAAACACTTTTCCAGAGTATTCTCAGTATTCTGCTGTTCAGACCCTTGTTCATCATGAGCCTGGTGCTCATCCCCTATATCATGACGCTCTTCTGTTTGAATAGGTGGCTCATGTTGGAATAGCGGTGGTGGATCCGGATCCCGTCTCCCGGAGGTGCAGCGGAAGTTTAAAATTAGCATCGGGAAACATTCAATACAATAAAGGCAGCACTATAAACCATTCATAGGGCGTTTCTCGGGGTGTTACCTTGCTGGCGACAGGCGCCTGGCTCCAACCAGAATCACAGGGAGACTGGCTCTTCACGGTAGGCGGCGGTAGATTACGTCTAATCAGGTCCACGACCGGAAGCAAGGTTCCTTCGTCAGCCTG
>KV017515.1:63759-79464 GCA_001598015.1 Dorcoceras hygrometricum | reverse complement strand
TTTAATCGTTGTTGTATGTGCTTTGACATCGCGAGTTGGAACGTCTTTTAATTTTAAGGTGTATAAATCGTTTTCGCGTTCCCCAATTCCAATCAAACATTCATTCTTGTAAATATTGCAAATCGAATTAGCAAACATACAAGAATATCCATCACTATCAAGCATAGAAACAGAAATAATGTTCTTTATTAATTCGGGAACAAACAAAACGTTTCGTAATAACAACTTAAAATCAGAAGACAGAAATAAATAGACATCTCCTATAGCTATAGCAGCAACTCTTGCTCCATTGCCAAGCCTCAAGTGGGTCTCACCCTCTCTAAGACGTCGGAATCTTGTCATCACCTGCAATAATTGCAGATATGAGATCCACATCTGGTATCAAGTACCCAAGAAGTCGAACTAAGAGACATATTTATTTCAATATAGAACATACCTTTCGCAGTTCGCAACTGCTCGAGGTACTCCTTGCAGTTCCTCCTCCAATGCCCAGGCTTGTGGCAGTGGTGGCAAACATCCTCGCTCTTGTTTGGCTTGGAAGCCTTTGCCTTTGGATTCTTGGTGGGCTTTTCCTCCTTCGCAGGGGAATAACGCTTCTTGCCCTTACGTTTGGGCCCCTTCTTCGCAGAAGAACCCATAAGGAGGACGGGTTTGTCCTTCTTTATGGTTCTTTCAAACACTACAAGCATGTTAACCACCTCTTCAAGGGTGGCTTCCAGCTTGTTCATGTTGAAGTTGACCACAAAGGGGTCAAATGCAGCGGGTAGTGAGAGGAGAAGTACATCCACCGACAGCTCGTGTGGAAGTGCGATATCAAGGCCCGACAGCTTTTCAACGAGCCCAATCATATGAACCCCATGCTCGCGGACCGAAGTCCCATCGTGCATGCGGCTCGTCATAAGTTTCTTGACAGCCGTGAACCTCTCATGTCGAGAGTTCTCCCCGCACAGTTCTTTGAGATGAAAAAGTATGTCAGCAGCATAATTTGTCTTCTCAAAGCGCCATTGCATTTCATTGGACATCGACGCCATCACATAGCATCGAGCTTTAACCGCGTCGTCCCTCCATTGTTGAAGCATAGTCAGATCCTCAGGGCTGATTTTGGCAGGGGTTTACTCCGGAGGACTCTTCTCTATCGCATAAATAAGTTTCTCCGAAGACAACACAAGGTTGAGGTTGCGGAGCCAGTCTTGGTAGTTCAGACCGGTGAACTTGTTGCTATCCAGTATAGCAGCGAGTGAGTTTTTGAACGAAGAAATTTGTATAAGCAGTAATACTGAAAAGAAAACAGACAATCATCCCTAACTATATAAAGTAATCTCGAAAACATAAAACAAGGTCGTTTAGTTCTATGAATTACCCTCCCACTATTTTAATGATTTCACCACCCTCCAATGAAATCGGGAAAGCAAGTTTCCTTAGTGGGTACACGGAGCCCAATCAAGCGATCACGGACCCGAATAATATCAGCCATACATGATCCCTAAAAGGTAGTTTCCGATTGCAACCGGTGCAACCTCCATGTATTTCACCTCACGTCCAGTAAGGGACCAATAATATGACGCCGTTTATGTTAGAGTAGATGCCCAACTAGACAACTTGTGGCGTGTGGGTTTATAGACTCTTGTATATGACAATCTTTATATATGATATTCGCAGTTGTTTACGGCATTCTTTATCTTCAATATGTTTATATAATGTTAACAATTGTGTTGGATAAAGACCTAGAATGCACCATAGTGTATGTTAGATGTGATAGTGGGTATGATGGCTATCATGAAACACATCTAATAGTCACTGTGTATTCTGAATTAGTTCCTAGTCGATTGGGCCGTCAAAATGAGGATAAGGCCGCCCGAGCTTGAGACTAGTATTTGCGATGCGAAGTACCATGTTTCATTGGTAGGGAACATTGTGATGTTCTGAGCATGCAGATAGATAGTGACCTGATGGTCTATCGAACTACCCTCGTTCGGACTTTCCAAGTGGTTACCATTTGTCGAGTGGATAAGCCTGAGGTCTTGGTTGTACTGATTAGTCATCACGACTCGAAACGTCATTGAGACTCTACATGATAGGCGTCTCACTTTGACCCGTTTGCCGACTCACTTGGGATCATTAGGCAGCGGGGTTGGGTGAGACCCCGATACATGTTGGAGTCGATGCTTCGTTGTCGAGGATTCACCGCTCGCTTACATGCGTGGATATCCTATGCTATCTGAGGGGATAATAGTGTATAAATCTATGGCCAGAGTACTAGAAGTGTTTTATGTAAATGAGTTTACCTAGTTACACTCGTGATGTCACTATTCGATCTCCAAGATGTATGCATAGCTATCGGATCTCTAGCGACTCTCGATTTACCAATGGTCGTTGATCTGATCGGGATATATGGATTGAAAGGACCGTACTGTACGCTCACCACGACCAACTGGTTCTTGTAGGCACTACCAGTGTTACCTAGGGGATCATGGCGCGATGTTGCTAGGCGCTTTACCATGATCCGTTGGGCAAGTTCGAAATTGTGATTTCGGAGTCGCAATGGTTGTGGGCCCACGGCTAGCTGTATCCCTGAACCATTGAGGGTCACACAAGTACTGGATTTGTGATTCCCGTGCAGAAACTGAGCTCAATGTGTTGAGCATAGGAAGAGGATTTTAGGGAGCGCGAGAAGGATTTTCAGTTGTCCCCAGTTTAACGCTAAAGGGCGACATGAGGGGCAAAACTGTCATTTTGGACTAAGTAATCTGAAAAATTGTTTTCGCATCATAATATTCAGTTTTGGAAACTGAGTCGATCGGTCCGATCTGATCTCGATCAGAATTATATTGAAACCACGGTGATGCAGATGAACCGAATGTTCATACGTTGGACTGGGCCCGCCCCAGGTCCAATGGGCCGGTTCAAGCCCATCACACCTATACATAGTCTTGAGCCTAGGGTTGCACAAGATATGCGTCATAACAAAAACCCTAGATCACATAGCCGCCTCCCTCTCCCTCACCTCACTTCGCCGCCCGCCGCCTCACGCCGCCGCCCGCCGCCCACCGTCGTCCGATCTTCGCACGATTGGACTTGTTCTGATCCATGCGACGAGGTGATTCTGTTGTGATAAAATCCATCAGCCTTCTAGTGCATGCTGATCGAAGGAAGATCAAATCCGGTCATGGACCTGATTAGACATAATCTACCGCCGCCAACCGTGAAGTGCCGATTTCCTCGTGAAACTGGTCGGAACCAGGCGCCTAGATGCCAACAAGGTAACACCTCGAAAATCATCCTATGAATGGTTTATAGTGTTGATTTGTTTTATTGTATTGAACGTTTCCCAGCGCCAATTTTAAACTTCCGCTGCGCCGCCGGGAGACGGGATCCGGATCCGCCACCGCTTTCCCAACAGTGGTATCAGAGCATAGGCTCAGATCCTTCAATAAATAGTGCCATAATTGCATCGGATCTCGAGTTTCATATTGAACAAACAAAAAAAATTTTGTTTTGGCCGCCGTCGCGCATCCAGCAGTCACCGCCATCCGGGGCCGGCCGGCGGCCAAAACAAATTTTTTTTTTGTTTGTTCAATCTGAAATTCGAGATTCGATACAATTATGGCAAGAATGTATTGAAGGATCCGAGCCTAGGCTCTGATACCACTGTTGGAATAGCGGTGGTGGATCCGGATCCCGTCTCCCGACGATGCAGCGGAAGTTTAAAATTAGCGTCGGAAACCGTTCAATACAATAAAGGCAGCACTATAAACCATTCATAGGGCGTTTCTCGGGGTGTTACCTTGCTGGCGACAGGCGCCTGGATCCAACCAGAATCACAGGGAGACTGGCTCTTCACGGTAGGCGGCGGTAGATTCGTCCAATAAAGTCCATGACCGGAAGCAAGGTTCCTTCGTCAGCCTGCACTAGAAGGCCTGACGAGATCAGCACGGATGGAAACTCCTCGAAACGGTGATCGAAACAAGTCCGATCAACGTGCGGCGGCGGCGCTTGGGCGGCGGCCGGCGGCGGCGTGGGGCTTTGGAGGAGAGGGGGCGGCCGAGAGAGAGCTCTAGGGTTTGGGATGTGTATTTTGTTGTTATGTTTAATGAAGCCCTAGTCTAGTATAAGTAGACTAGTGGTGGACTTGGACCGGCCCAACGGGCCCGGGTCCAAATGACGATATCCATCACCGCGGCTTCATCGTAACTCCGATCGCCGATCAGATCGGACCGATCGACTCAATTTCCAAAACTGAATATTATGATGTGAAAAATAGTTTTTCAGATCATTTAACCCAAAATTGCAATTTAATCCTCCAACTTTTGGAAATTGCAATTTGCCCCCTGTTTACTTTTAGGAAGTCGCACTCCCTAAAATTTCTCCTTCTATGCTCAACACATTGAGCTCAGTTTCCGTGCGGGAATCTTGAATCCAGTACTTGTGTGACCCTCAATGGTTTAGGGATACAGCTAGCCGTGAGCCCACAACCATTGTGGCTCCGATATCGCAATATCGGACTTGCCCATCGGATCATGATAAAGCACCTAGAAACATCGTCCCATGATCCCCTAGGTATCACTGATAGTTCCTGCAAGAACCATATGGTCGTGGTTAGCGTACAGTACGGTCCTTTCAATCCATGTATCCCGATCAGATCAACGACCATTGGTAAATCGAGAGTCGCTAGAGATCCGATAGCTATGCATACATCTTGGAGATCGAATAGTGACATCACGAGTGTAACTAGGTAAACCCATTTACCTAAAACACTTCTAGTACTCTGGCCAGAGATTTATACACTATTATCCCCTCAGATAGCATAGGATATCCACGCATGTAAGCGAGCTGTGAATCCTCGACAATGAAGCATCGACTCCTACATGCATCGGGGTCTCAACCAACCCCGCCGCCTAATGACCCCAAGTGAGTCGGCAAACGGGTCAAAGTGAGACGCCTATCATGTAGAGTCTCAATGACATTTCGAGTCGTGAGGACTAATCAGTACAACCAAGACCTCGGACTTATCCACTCGACAAATGGTAACCACTTGGAAAGTTCGAATGAGGGTAGTTCGATAGATCACCAGGTCATTATCTATCTGCATGCTCAGAACATCACAATGTTCCCTACCAATGAAACATGGTACTTCGCATCACAGATACTAGTCTCAAGCTCGGGCGGCCTTATCCTCATTTTGACGGCCCAATCGACTAGGAACTAATTCAGAATACACAGTGACTATTAGATGTGTTTCATGATAGCCGTCATACCCACTATCATCTCTAACATACACTATGGTGCATTCTAGGTCTTTATCCAACACAATTATTAACATTATATAAACATAATGAAGATAAAGAATGTCATAAACAAATGCGAATATCATATATAAAGACTGTCATATACAAGAGTCTATAAACCCACACACCACAAGTTGGCTAGTTGGGCATCTACTCTAACAGCTCATTCTCTTGAGCATGATGCTCGAGAGTGATCATTGCCGTATTCTCATTTCTTGGCTGGTCAGTCTGGTGACTTCTGGTCTGCGCTGCTGCTTGCTCTTGGTCGGCTAGACTGGAAAATTCTAATGCAAGAAGCTGTGGTTGATTAGATACGGATTCTAAAAATGAAACTTCCTCATCGACAATTGGCATACCCGTCATCGCACGTTGAGTCCTGTGCAGCGTAGCTATACTCTTATGTTCTTTATTCAGAAACTGAAGGCAGAGATAATCATGATTCACAGATGGAACATCCAACTTGAAATTGGACAGGTGCTCATTATATAGTTCCTGGACCTCCAGCTCGTAGAGTTTATACATAATGAGTGATCGTCACGCAAACAAATCAGGCACTAACTCAGTCTCACCCCATGCTAACAGCTTCTCTTCTATCTGGGTCAAGTGTTCAAAGGACGAGAAATCTTTGACACGTACCTCGGTTCAGAAGTGCAGCCATTCATCAAATATGTTCAATCGTGCAGATACGTTATTCCACGTGGACCTTAGCACCAACCGAAAATGCTCCTCAACTGGGATAGGTTTATTAACAACAACTATGGTATCTTTATCCTTTTGACCTTCATGCTCCATCCGAGCATCATACTCCAGATTTTCTTCGAACCAATAATCATCACCTCCCTGTTCGTTCTGGTCGAACTCCATTCTCTCATGTTCTCCTGAGCTGATTATTAGGTTATCCTCACCCGAAGTTTGCTCTGCTTCAGTGAGTATACCTAGTATAGGATCGGGTTGAGAAACAATGGTGGCACCAGTCCATCCCACATGTTTTGTGTTGTCTCTGTGTTCTCCTTTTCTTTGCAAAATCCTTGAGAGGTAGGGAGATGGTGGATTCTGAATCAGAGGGTTCACTGACTTGCTTTCGCTTGAATCGTCGTGCCACCAACGGGCACAAATCCGTTTCTGAGCTTTCCTCAGAATCAAAGTTTTTAGGAGCAACTTGTCTCCCAATCTCCACTGATGGCTTTTCAATTCTCTGTTTTGCCATCGTAGCCGCTTTTTGCGTCTTCTTCATCTTTTGTTATTCACCCGTTGCTTTTCTCTTTGTAGGTTTGTCCACACCCTTTTCCTTTGCAGCCCAAGATTCGGTTACTGATGGTTGTGTTGGCTGTGTTTCACTGCCTTCATTGTTACTGGCAGTATCCTTGGTGCGCTTGCTTGTTTCTCCCTCTGGTGCAATATCTTGATTCTTCTTGATGTAGCTTTGCACGGATTTGCTTGTCAACACCTTTTGAGGATGCAGCTTGATAGATGCCCCGAGATCAACCTTAACTTAGGTTTCCATTAAAATACTAACCGGCACTATGTATCCCTGAGACTACTTATTGGGATTCTGTACCATACTCAACACTTTGAAATAAAATTCTGCCCCAGTTCACTGATATACCAGCAGAGATTGCAATCATAAACTCAAAGTTCTCACATGTAACAGTGTCGAATGACCCAGCTTTTGCACATAGTGACTTTGCAACAATATCATGCAATAAGTGTTGGCGTCCGGTGCCGGATCTAGATCCCGCTTCCGAGGTGCAGCGGAAGTTTAAAATTTTTTTTCCCGGGAACGGTCAACACATTAAATTGATCTGATAATAGAAATAATTTAAACATATAAACATGAATAACAAGTGTTTAGATTGTTACCTGTCTGGGCGACTATGCACCTGGCTCCGACTATTTCTCCAATGGAAATAGCACTTCTTTGGTTGCTCCTAATCCGGTCCACCGACCACTTTTCCAATTCCTTCATTGGAGTGCACTAGAACCCCAAAGAAGATTTCGTGAGCAGAATCTCCTCGCTGGGACGATCGTAGTGATGTGCGATGGCGACAGCGGCGACCGTAGGAGGGAGAGGAGGAGAGGGGGAGAATATGCTGAATAGATTTTGTTGTGTGTTTTTCGTTCTCCCTTCATTGCCATATTTATATATTGAGGGAAAGGGTTTTGTGTGAACAAAACTATGAACATTCGGTTCAACTCAAACAGTGAACTTTCGGTTCAACTCAACAAACTGTGAACTTTCGGTTCAATGTGAAAATTTGGTTCAATTCAAACTGTGAACTTTCGGTTTAAGTCGAACTGTGAACATTTGGTTCAACTCAAAATGTGAACTTTTGGCTCAAGTCGAACTGTGAACATTCGTTTCGACTCCCTCGATGTTGGTCTCATCATAATCTCGATCGATGATCAGATATCACCGATGCGCTCAGTTTACAAAAAAACTGATCATTATGATGCAAAATCAAATTTGCGGACCACTAAATCTATATATGACATGTCTACTCTCATTAGCTAAATATGGAAGTTCTACTCCCTTAGCTACTTTTGGGAAGTCATACTCCCAATATTCCTCCTACTATACTCAACACTTTGAGTATCATATCCTTGTCTGCATGGGAATTGGTAAACCAGTACACTGTGTGACCCTCAATGGTTCAGGAATACAGCTAGCCGGGGGCTCACAACTCATTGTGGATCAGAAAACACATTTTCTGATTTACCCATCGGACCATGGTAAAGCGCCTAGCAACATCGCCCCATGATCCCCTAGGTATCACTGATAGTACCTACAAGACCCAGTCGATCATGGTTAGCATAAAGTACGGTCCTTTCAACTCATATATCCCGATCAAATCAATAAACATTGGTAAATCGAGAGTCGTTAGAGATTCGATAGCCATGCAAATATCTTGGAGATCAGAATAGCGACATCACGAGTGCTACCAGGTAGACTCATTTACACTGAAGCACAAGAGTACTCTAGTCAGAGATTTGTCACACATTATCTCCTCAGATAGCATAGGATATCCATGCACTAGGGTGAGCGGTGAATCCTCGACAACAAGGCATCGACTCCCACATGCTTCATGACCTCACCCAATCTCGACACCTGATGACCCTCACGGAGTCGGTAAATGAGTCAAAGTGAGGTGAATAATCATGTAGAGTCTCAATGATGTTTCGAGTAGTAAGGACTAATCCATGTTTGGAGAATCCGAACGAGGGTAGTTCGATAGTTCGCCAGGAAAACCATCCATCTGCATGCTCAGAACATCACAATGTTCCCTACCAATGAAACGTGATACTTCACATCACAGATACTACTCTCAAACTCGGGTGGCCTTATCCTCATTTTGATGGCCCAATCGACTAGGAACAAGTTTAGAATACACAGTGACTATTAGATGTGTTTCATTATAGCCATCATATCCACTATCACATCTAACATACACTATAGTGCATTCTAGGTCTTTATCCAACACAATTGTTAACATTTAAAAACAACGATGATAAAGAATGTCATATAAAATGTGAATTTCATAAACAAAGATTGTTTTATACAGAGAGTCATCAAAAAGCCCACACGCCACAAGTTGGCTAGTTGGGCACCTACTCCAACAATCTCCCACTTGCCCTAAAGCCAACTACTCATAATGCGTAGTCTCATTGCTTCACGATGTTGTTCAAACAACGGGCTTGGAAAGGGCTTTGTAATTGGATCAGCAATGTTGTCTACAGAGGTGACTCTCTCAACTGCTATGTCACCTCTTGCCACAATATCCCGGATTATGTGGTATTTTCTCAAGATGTGTTTGGATCTTTGGTGAGACCTAGACTCCTTTTCTTGCAACGGCACCCGTGTTGTCACAATACACCAGGACTGGACCAACTCATTAAGGAATTACACCCAACTCTTGGACAAAATTTCTCATCCAAACCGCCTCTTTAGCAGCAGCTAATGTTGCGATGTACTCAGCCTCAGTGGTTGAATCCGCGATAGTGTCTTGCTTGGAACTCTTCCAAGAGACAACACCACCATTGAGCATGAATACAAATCCATATGTTGACTTCGAGTCATCCACATCACATTGGAAGCTAGAATCAGTGTAGTCTTCAAATATTAGCTCACCTCCCCCATAGACCATGAACATATTCTTAGTCCTAGTCCTTCGTAAGTACTTAAGAATATCTTTCACAACCTTCCAATACATTTGGCCGGGGTTGGCTTGGTAGCGGCTTGTGACACTCAGAGCATAGGCGACATCCGATCTGGTCGAGATCATGCCATACATAATACTACCTATTACCGAAGCATATGGCACACGTGTCATACTCTCTATCTCTGCATCAGTCTTGGGACACATAGACTTAGATAGAGTGACTCAGTGGCACATAGGTAAGTGTCCTCGGTTGGACTCTTTCATAGAGAACCTCTTAATTATGGTATCGATGTAGGTCGCTTGAGTGAGTCAGAGCATCATTTTTTATCTATCCCATAGTCTGAATTCCAAAAACATAGGATGCTTCACCCAGGTCCTTCATCGAAAATCTGCCAGATAACCATACTTTAGTTGATTGCAATATTCCTACATCATTCTCATTGAGTAGAATGTCATCAACATAAAGTACCAGGAACGTCACAGCATCCTTGACTACCTTCTTGTACACCCATGGCTCCTCAGGATTCTTGATGAAACCAAATTATTCAATTGGTTCATCGAATCTCATGTTCCAACTTCTCGATGCTTGCCTGCGATCGTAGAATGATCTCTGAAGTTTGCGTACTTTATGCTCACTTCCTTCAGATGTGAAGCCCTCAGGCTGTGTCATGAAGATCTCTTCCTTAATGTTTCCAATAAGGAACGCAGTCTTCACATCCATTTACCATATCTCATAGTTGTACCATGCAGCTATGGAAAGCAAAATTCTAATTGACTTGAACATTGCGACTGGTGAAAAGGTTTCATCGTAGTCAACACCTTGTCTTTGAGTGTAACCTTTTGCAACCAATTGTGCCTTATAGATCAGTATCTTACCATCAGGCCCAAGCTATCTCTTGTATATCCACTTACACCCAATAGGAACGATTCCTTTAGGAGGATTTACAAGAGTCCAGACTTGGTTCAAATATATTGAGTCTATCTCAAATTGCATTGCTTCAAGCCATAAATCAGAATTAACATCGGAAATTGCTTCCTTGAAGGTTCTTGGATCACATCCAATATTTGGATCACTTGGATCCTCTTCAAGTAAGAAATCATATCTTTCAGGAGCCCTAGGGCCCTTTCAGACCTCCTAGGTTTGTGCACCTTAGGGATCGGTTCTTGAGGTGTGGGAGGTTCACTTGGTACTTCAGTTGGCTCTCGAAATTTTTCGAGTTCTACTATTTTTCATTTTATATCTAGTAGAAATTCCTTCTCAAGGAAGGTGACATTCCTAGAAACAAACACTTCTGTTTCATTAGGATAGTAGAACTAGCATCCAATTGAATTCTTTGAATACCCAATGAAGTAGAATAAGTTGGATCATTATCCAGCTTATCTCCCACTGTCTGCTTCACATAAGCTGGACATCCCCAAAATCCTCAAGCACGAGTACTTAGGAGGTTTTCCCATCCATATCTCATATGGAGTTTTATTCACTGCCTCGGTGTGAACATTGTTCAACAAAATTACCACCGTTTCGAGTGCATAGCTCCAAAACGAGGCAGGAAGTTCAGTAAAGCTCATCATAGATCGAACCATGTCCAACAAGGTTTGATTACGACGCTCCACTACACCATTGAGTTGTGGTGTGGACGGAGGGGTCCACTGGGAGAGAATCACATTCTCTTTCAGATAATCTTGAAACTCAGCACTTAAGTATTCTCCACCCCGATCAGATCGAAGTGCTTTAATACTTTTACTCAGTTGATTTTCTACTTCAGCCTTGAACTCTTTGAACTTTTCAAATTGATTCAGACTTGTACTTAATTAAGTACAAGCCATACCTAGAGTAATCGTCGATGAAGGTGATGAAGTAGGTGTAGCCGAACTTAGTACTAATGCTAAGTGGGTCGCACACATCAGTGTGGATCAAGTCCAACAGACCTTGAGCGCGTTCAGGCTTGCCCTTGAAGGGCAACTTGGTAATTTTACCTTTTAGACAGGATTCACTAGTAAAAGAATCGATGTCTGACATTTCAAACATGCCATCTTCCACTAGCTTGTGCATCCTTCTTTAAGAAATATGACCTAGCCTAGCGTGCCAAAGTTCGACCGGGTTTTGATTATCGTTTTTCCTTTTAATCTTTGTTGTGTGTGTTTCCACATCGCGAGTTGGAAATTCTTTTAATTTTAAGTTGTATAGATCATCGCGTTCTCCAAATTCCTATCAAACATTCATTCTTGTATATGTTGCAAATCGAATTAGTAAAATGACAAGAATAACCATCACTATCAAGCATAGAACGGAAATAATGTTTTTTATTAACTCGAAAACAAATAATACATCTTTTAATAACAACTTAAAATCAGAATGCAGAGATAAATGTCAACTATGCTTCGGCTGCAACCCTTGCTCCGTTGCCCAGCCTCAAGTGGGTCTCATCCATCCTAAGCCGTCGACTTCTTGTCATTACCTGCAAATCATTGCAGATATGAGATCCACATCCGGTATCAAGTACCCAAGAAGTAGAATTAAGAGACATATTTATTTCAATGTAGAATGTACCTTTTGCAGTTCGCGGCTGCTCGAGATAATCTTGACAGTTCCTCCTCCAATGCCCAGGCTTGTGGCAGTGGTGGCAAACGTCCTCAGTTTTTTCGGGCTTGGAAGCTTTTGCCTTTGGCTTCTTGTTGGACTTGGCCTCTTTTTCCGGGATAAAAATGCTTCTTACCATGGAGTTTGGGCCCTTTCTTCGCGGAGGAAGAAGAGCCCAATAGGAGGACGAGCTTGTCCTTCTTTATGATCCCCTCAAACACTTCAAGCATGTTCACCAACTCCTCAAGAGTGGCATCCAGTTTGTTCATGTTAAATTTGACCGCAAAGGGGTTGAATGCAGCAGGGAGTGAGAGGAGAATCAAATCCACAGACAGCTCATGTGGAAGTACGAGCTCGAGGCTCACCAACTTTTCAATGAGCCCAATCATGCGGACACCATGCTCGCGGACCTAAGTTCCCTCGTGCATGCGGCCACTCATGAGGTCCTTGATAGTAGGGATGGCAATTTTCCCCGCGGGTTCGGGCCCCCGTGGGGAAAAACCGAACGGGGATGGTTTTGGGGGGTTTTTCGGTTTTGGTTTCGGGTTCGGGGATTTTCAAAATCCCCGAGAGTAATTTGGGGCGGCTATGGGGATACTATCCCCATCCCCGAATCCCCGAAACCACCCCGATAAATAATAATAATAATAATAATAATATAATAATAATAATTTAAAATTAAATAAAAAGTAAAACATTTAAAAGTTAATCAAAGCCCGTTGCTGCGTTGCAAAGACCTATTCAACATCGATTCCCTATTTCCAATTGAAACAAGCAGCTCTTGAATCTTGCTCGATTCAACATCGATCGGCCGACCTCCATGATAAATAATAATAATAATAATAATAATATAATAATAATAATTTAAAATTAAATAAAAAGTAAAACATTTAAAAGTTAATCAAAGCCCGTTGCTGCGTTGCAAAGACCTATTCAACATCGATTCCCTATTTCCAATTGAAACAAGCAGCTCTTGAATCTTGCTCGATTCAACATCGATCGGCCGACCTCCATCCACAGCCACTGTCTGTCTCCGTCCGCAATTCGCATCAACCGTTCGTGTAAACCTACAACGAGGAAAAGTGAAAGGTTCGTATGCTATATGCCACGCTTCCAGCCTTTTTAAATAGTTTTCCAGCCTTTTGAAATGTCTGAAATTATATGCTATGGTGTTGGATATGATTTGATTAATGTTTGAACTTCTTCTATTTCTGGGGACTTGAGATTTTGGGTCTTAATTTTCTGGAAGAGTAAAACTATTCATAAACTTAAAATGGTGGATTACGAAGCAGGGATTGGTTATTTGTTTCGGGAATGTTGGGTTTATAGTGGTTGGTTTGGTTGGATTTATTTACTTTTAATAACTAGTGGGCATAAATTGCTTTATAATTACTGCAAGCAGAAGGTTATGTGTTTACTGCGATGAAATACTTGGATTACGGTACTATGGAGCCTTTTGATCTGTAGAATATCCTTCACTCTAACTTGTCTGGATTTTTGCAAATGTATGCTGGATTAATAGTCTACGAAAGCGTATGATGGGTTAATTTAGTTTTTAAGGTTTCTATGTTAGCTTTAGTTCAACTACAGTTGAATTGATTCGGAGTGCTTTATTTGTCATTATCCTTCTGCAAAATAAAGATTATATCTTTTGTGATTGAGATGGGTTTTTTCTGCATTGGGAATTCCAATTTGTATCCCTCTGTTTAATCTCCATGTTTTGTTACTTTTGCATGCGGATGGATATTGTAGATTTTAAAAGTTGTCTTCGTTAATATCCACAAGATTGTATTTTCAATGGTAAATTTTACTTTTTACAATCATTGTACTTGATTTTGGAGCTTAAACTCTGACCAGATCATCTTACCTGAGTGACAAGATTATGTAATTATCTTTTTGTTGATAAATGGCCATTTTCGACACTAACCCAACTTTTCTGTTTCTGTAATTGAATTTACTGCTTAATATAGAGGCTAACTTCTGCTTTCCATGTACACTTCGACTTCTGCTTTCCATTATAGTATCTCATTTTCGATGGAGATGGAAAATAATGATATAGAAGTTGTCGGTGCAATGGAAACTTCTCCAACTATGGGAAGTCAAGCACTCGCACCAACTCCATCACATTCACAGAATGAGAGTGTTTCAATCGATCCAAATGAAGCACCTGAAAATGACAGTTTAGATGCTGAAAATATGATGGAAGCTGGTGGAAGTAAAAGAAAATTTAGATCTGCTGCATGGGCTCATTTTGAGAGAAAGTTAATCGGAGGAAAATGGAAAGCGATCTGCAATGATTGCAAGAAAGCTCTAGGTGGTGAAACTAAGAATGGCACCAGAAATTTACTTGACCACATGAATACGTGTTTGCACAAAAAACAGAAGACCATAAAGCAATCTCTATTGCAACCAGCAAAAGTCACTGATGAAACAATGGTGCTTGGGACATACCATTTCAACCAATGCTGCATGGGCTCATTTTGAGAGAAAGTTAATCGGAGGAAAATGGAAAGCGATCTGCAATGATTGCAAGAAAGCTCTAGGTGGTGAAACTAAGAATGGCACCAGAAATTTACTTGACCACATGAATACGTGTTTGCACAAAAAACAGAAGACCATAAAGCAATCTCTATTGCAACCAGCAAAAGTCACTGATGAAACAATGGTGCTTGGGACATACCATTTCAACCAAGATCATACCAGGAAAGAGCTTGTGAATATGATTACATTTCATGAGTATCCTCTATCAATAGTTGATCATGTGGGCTTTAGAAGGTATTCTTGTGCCTTACAACCACTGTTTAAAGTTGTTTTCCGGAACACAATTAAGAATGATATCATGAAGATATTTGAGTATGAAAGAGAGAACAATGAAATTATTAGACTCAAATACTAGTCGAATTGCGTTGACAACGGATATGTGGACAGCAAGTAATCAAAAAAGAGGATTCATGGCCATCACTTCACACTTCATCGATGCCTCATGGAAATTGCAAAGTCGACTCGTGAGGTACTTATTTATTTTATCCTTTTAACTTTGTGCTTATATTTGTTATTAAAATTTGTTATATATATATATTTTTTACTAGGTTTATATATGTGCCATGCCCACATACTGCTGAAGTCCTCGCAAATGCTCTTGTTGAATGTCTTTTGGATTGGAACTTGGATCGTAAGTTATCTACCTTGACTGTTGATAATTGCACCACTAATGATGCTATGATTGAGTGTATCCTAGATAAGCTTACTCCGAGTTCACTTATTTTAGAAGGGAAGTTATTTCATATGCGATGTTGTGCCCATATTTTAAATTTGGTTGTGAGGGATGGATTGGATTTAATAAGTGGTAGTATTGAAACAATTCGATATAGTGTTGGATTTTGGACAGCAACACCCAAAAGAGATGAAAAGTTTATTGAAACAGCTCGACAGTTGAAGGTTGAAAGCACTAAAAAATTGGAACTTGACTGCAAAACACGATGGAACTCTACATTAATGCTTAACACTGCGTTGGAATATAAAGATGTGTTTGCTCGTTTGAAACATCGTGAGTCTTTATATAAAAGAGTTCCCACCGAAGAAGATTGGTCGAAAGTGAGAGAGATTTCTTCGAAATTGGAGATTTTTTATGACGCCACTGAGTTGTTTTCGGGGACCAAATATCCTACTATAAATCTTTTTT
>KV017515.1:35543-51792 GCA_001598015.1 Dorcoceras hygrometricum | reverse complement strand
CTCTACATGATAGGCGTCTCACTTTGACTCATTTGCCGACTCACTTGGGGTCATTAGGCGGCGGGATTGGGTGAGACCCCGATGCATGTAGGAGTCGATACTTCGTTGTCGAGGATTCACCGCTCGCTTACATGCGTGGATATCCTATGCTATCTGAGGGGATAATAGTGTATAAATCTCTGGCCAGAGTACTAGAAGTGTTTTAGGTAAATGGGTTTACCTAGTTACACTCGCGATGTCACTATTCGATCTTCAAGTTGTATGCATAGCTATCGGATCTATAGCGACTCTCGATTTACCAATGGTCGTTGATCTGATCGGGATATATGGATTGAAAGGACCGTACTGTATGCTAAACACGACCAACTGGTTCTTGCAGGAACTATCAATGATACCTAGGGGATCATGGGGCGATGTTGCTAGACACTTTACCATGATCCATTGGGCAAGTCCGAAATTGTGATTTCGGAGCCGCAATGGTTGTGGGTCCACGGCTAGCTGTATCCCTGAACCATTGAGGGTCACACAAGTACTAGATTCGTGATTCCCGCATGGAAACTGAGCTCAATGTGTTGAGAACTTGAGGAGGATTTTAGGGAGTGCGACTTCCTGAAAGTCAACAGGGGTCAAATCGTGATTTCCAACTGTTGAGGGGCAAAACTGTCATTTGGACTAGGTGATCTGAATAATCGTTTTTCACATCATAATATTCAGTTTTGGAAACTGAGTCGATCGGTCCGATCTGATCGTCGATCGGAGTTATGATGAAATCGTAATGAATTAAACGAACCGAATGTTCATATAGAGACTTGGGTCTGACCCAAGTCCAATGGGCCGGTTCAAGCCCAAGTCCAATGGGCCGGTTCAAGCCCAAGTATATTTAATATATACACTAATGTGATTAGGGCTTAATGAATTGATTACCACACTACTCTAAACCCTAGAGCACCCATTCGGCCGCCTCCCTCTCCTCACTAGCCGCCGCCGCCGTCGGCCACCACGCCGCTGCCGCCCCTCGCCGGAGTTGCTCCGGCCAACTTTTAGAGAAGTTTCCATCCGTGTTGATCTCGTCAGGCCTTCTAGTGCAGGCTGACGAAGGAGTCTCCCTTTTGGTCGTGGACCTGATTGACGAATTTACAGCCGCCTACCGTGAAGAGCCGGTCTTCTTATAATTCCGGTTGGAGCCAGGCGCAAGTCGCCAGCAAGGTAATATACTAATCATCCTATGAATGGTTTATAGCATGATTTTATTGTATTCAACGTTTCCTGGCGCCAATTTTTAAACTTCCGCTGTGCCACCGGGAGACGGGATCCGGATCCACCACCGCTTTTCCCAACAAGATCATGCCAGGAAAGAGCTTGCGAATATGATTACATTGCATGAGTATCATCTATCAATAGTTGATCATGTGGGCTTTAGAAGGTATTCTTGTGCCTTACAACCATTGTTTAAAGTTGTTTCCCGGAACACAATCAAGAATGATATCATGAAGATATTTGAGTATGAAAGAGAGAAAACAATGAAATTATTAGACTCAAATACTAGCCGAATTGCGTTGACAACGGATATGTGGACAGCAAGTAATCAAAAAAGAGGATTCATGGCCATCACTTCACACTTCATCGATGCCTCATGGAAATTGCAAAGTCGACTCGTGAGGTACTTATTTATTTTATCCTTTTAACTTTGTGCTTATATTTGTTATTCACAATATTATTATTGTTATTAAAATTTGTTATATATATATATATATTTTACTAGGTTTATATATGTGCCATGCCCACATACTGCTGAAGTCCTCGCAAATGCTCTTGTTGAATGTCTTTTGGATTGGAACTTGGATCGTAAGTTATCTACCTTGACTGTTGATAATTGCACCACTAATGATGCTAGGATTGAGTGTATCCTAGATAAGCTTACTCTGAGTTCACTTATTTTAGAAGGGAAGTTATTTCATATGCGGTGTTGTTCCCATATTTTAAATTTGGTTGTGAGGGATGGATTGGATTTAATCAGTGGTAGTATTAAAACAATTCGATATAGTGTTGGATTTTGGACAGCAACACCCAAAAGAGATGAAAAATTTATTGAAACAGCTCGACAGTTGAAGGTTGAAAGCACTAAAAAATTGGAACTTGACTGCAAAACACGATGGAACTCTACATTAATGCTTAACACTGCGTTGGAATATAAAGATGTGTTTGCTCGTTTGAAACATCGTGAGTCTTTATATAAAAGAGTTCCCACCGAAGAAGATTGGTCGAAAGTGAGAGAGATTTCTTCGAAATTGGAGATTTTTTATGACGCCACTGAGTTGTTTTCGGGGACCAAATATCCTACTATAAATCTTTTTTTCTCGACCTTTTGTGATATTAAGTTGGCGATTAATGATTGGGTATTGTTGGATGATATTATGGTGCACACGATGGCAATAAAATGAAGTTAAAGTTTGAAAAATACTGGGATGTGATGAATTTTTTATTGGCGATTGGAAGCATTTTAGATCCAAGGTACAAGATGAAGACTATTCAATTCTATTATCCTCTTGTTTATGGTGATACGTCTTCCTTTGAAATTTAAAAGTTGAAAAAACAGTTGTAGGATCTCGTTGAAGAGTACAAGAAAAAATCCAAACAATATGGGGATGAGAGACATTCACAATCTTCATCTTCAAGGCCTCCACTTCCTAAGCGTGGTCATTACGCTAATAAATTTGATATGTTCATGGATTCTAATACTAATACTGAACTTGAGAAGTCGGAGTTGGATTATTATTTAGAAGAGTCCCTATTGCCAAGAAATATCGGAGATTTTGATATCTTATGTTGGTGGAAAACGAATGGGATCAAATATCCCATTTTGCATAATATTGTTAAGGATGTGTTGGCTATTCCTGTGACGACTGTTGCTTCTGAATCAACATTTAGTACTGGTGGAAGAGTTCTAAGTGTTCATCGAAATAGGCTTCATCCTAAAACTGTGGAGGCTTTGATGTGTGCTCGAGATTGGCTATGGTCTGAGATGCAAGGTATCATATTTTTTTTAATGAAATTAATTCTAATACTATCTTCTTTTTTCATTTGTAATGTTTATGATTATTTTGTATTATTAGATTCTACAATTTCAAAGGATCAAAATTTTGACGACGACTCCGACGTAGAGGTAAGTTAAGTTACTTTTATCATTGTATTAAAGTGTTTTAAATATTTTTTATTTACATCTTATTATTTTGTAGGAGATGGGGACATGCTGAATATTTATTGAAATAGGTCGTGATTTGAAGTAGTCAAGGCCTAAAATGTGGATCGAAACTGGAACATGGTACTTATTTTTTTCAAACTTACATTATCCAGATTATCTCTACTGATATTACCTATTCATGCACTCCATTAACAAAATATCATTCCTTTTTGCAGCTGTGAATTTGCGAGATACGCGAATACAATTATAGGGATCATACGAAACTGCCAAGGAATTCTATTGAAAATCGTTTATTATGAAGGAGACACTTGATGTTCTTGTTTGTTAGCAATCTTGGGATACAAGAAGTTGCATCTTTCTTAGCTTTGGTTCTTCATTTCCTATTTTTCTTGTCTGAGTAGGCCCAAACTTTAGAATTGGGAGATTCATGTTTTTTTTGGCTGCAAAATATAATTGCTATGATGCATAGTTTGCTGGATTGGGTTATAATGCTCAATACATAGACACAAGTGTATATTTTGCTGGACTGCATAGTAGTTAAAAAATATGGTGATATTTTTTTGTAATTAAAGCATATTAAATTTTTTTAATAAAATAAGTAGTTGAAAAATGTAAAAAAAATTAAAACGGGGATGGGTATGGGTTCGGGGATCCCGATCCCTGCGGCTTCGGGGATGGGGATTCCCTGATTGGTAGAATCGGTGATGGGGGCGGGGATGGGGATGGCAGCCCCGCCCCCGCCCTCGCCCCGGCCCATTGCCATCCCTACTTGATAGTGGTAAACCTCTTTGCCCGATATTTCTCCCCATACAGTCAAGTGTATGTCTCCAGCATACTCAGCGTCCTCAAATCACCGCTGAAGTTCGTTGGACATAGAAGCCAACATGTAGCACTTGGTGTGAGACCCGAATATTCATGGACCATATTTTGTCTTGGATGAATCTGGGTTGAACCAGCCGTGAGCAGATGAGCTTGGTGTAGCCATCGGATTTGTTTAAGTGTTGGAATCAGCTGTGGTAAGTTGTCAAGGTCAGCGTAGGAAACATCTGTTAGAGAGTTGGATCAGCGATGAGTGATCTCATTCAGATGTTTGGAGGAATCTGGACATTGCGTATCAGCTGAGGCGCACTAGGAGATATCTGGAGCGGCAGCGTTTGTTAGACTCAGATGTCGTGTGTGTTAGCGTGTTTCTTAGCGGGTAGCGAAACTACGTCGTTTGGATTAGTTGAAACGACGGCGTTTTGGTTTAGCGCATGGATTCAGATGTGAGTCGCGAGCGCTTTCAGGTGTTGGTTAGCGTTTCAGATGTGAATAGCGGGTGATGTGTTCAGCTGTGACTGTAGCTCTTTGCGACGTCGTTTGGATTAGTTGATTGCTATTTTGGCGTAGGATCATATCTGATGCGAGATTCAGATTTGAGCGGGATATCAGCTGTGATGGCTTAAATTGTCGGTGGATCTGTTCTCAGTTTTAGACAGATGTGAGATTTATTAGAGGACTTGGTCTTCGTATGCGATTATTGTTTCCTGACACTTAGAATATTTCCCGATAGTAAACTCTGTCGCGATACCTTAGTTACTGTTCACCAAACTTTATCTTTTCCGATTTCCGACGGTAGGCAGCTCCGACGAGAGCAAGAGTGGTAGCGTTGGACTCCTCTTGCTAAGGTGCTTCGTCTCATACCTCGTTTGCAGACTTTGGAGGAGCTGGAAGAGGATTGCTAAGACATCTCCATTGTGTAGTCTGTTAGCGTTCCATCCTAACTTGTTGGGGTAAGTGTTCAGACCTTACTTCGTGTTGTTTAGAGCCCTTCTTCTGTGTGTTGTAAGTTAGGGCGGCGCTGGTGGAGTTCGCAACTCCCAGCTGGTGTTGTTATGTTTTGATCTTTGAGCAGTTGCTTGTGTTGGCTTAGCAGGTGACAGATCTGTGTTGCTCGGACTTTGTTTGTGGTAATTGTATCTCAGAAGATTTGAGGTACAGATGTGAGCTTATTTTCAGCCTTGGATTGAGCATGAGTGATAATGCTTGCTGCTGTGTATGCATTGCTTGTTATACTATTTCTACGTAGCTAATTTATCTGCTGCATACACGCATCTGTTCATGCTGCTTTTTTAGATTTCTATAAGCCGTGCCTTGTTTCTTTGTTCTGTGAGTATCAGGGTGCTGTTGGAGGCGCGCGGGTAACTCCCGTACCTCATCTCCCTGCTGGGATCTGTTAGCCACTATGAGTGGAGTGAGCAGCTCTCACACCTCATGATTTGGGCAACAGCAGGTTGAGTTATCGATTGCACCTGATACCGTGTGTTGAGAAGAGTGGGTAGCTCCCATATGCTCACGCACCATGGCCACCTCTGCTCGCACTTACCGTTGATCAGCTTTGAGTTACTTTGAGATTCTTGGCTCCCTGCCGTTGGTTTTAGCCTGCTGTTTGTACTCAGCTGATCATGCATAGCATATGCACATTACTTGTTGCTTTCCATTTGCTGTTATGTTACTTGTTAGGATCGAATTCCCTCTATACATGTGAAATGACTAGTTATTCGACCAATAACCAGTGCTAGAGGATGTAATCAGACCGAATGACAAGACGCAGGATTCAGCCAAAAGTTGAAGCCGGGTTCACAAAGATCATGCTGATTTCAGCTTGAGTTGAAATCAGCCCGATACAAGGCGAGCGCTAAACATGCTGATTCCAGCCGGAAGACTAGAGCCATCTCGACACTTCGGCCGAACGATTTGGTTAACTTAAATTGAGTTGCAATAGCTCAGTAATCTTGAATACAATGTGCACCGAGATACAGATTGAGTAATGTAAATAAAACATTCGGAAATAACTCAAACTGCACTCTATCGTTCGAAGCCTAATTAAACAGTTATAAATGCGTAAGCAAATATGTGATGCGTATGAGTGTAAATACTGAGAAAGATACGCTGAATTTGTTTCTGGAAGTTCAGAGCTCAATCTCCTACATATCCCCTTCTTCCGCCACGGGAAGGATCCACTAGAAGACTTTGATTACAACGACCCTCGTTGCAACCCACTCTCTACGACCAGCAGCCGCAAGAACTCCTAGCTTCTACCATTGCACACCAACCCCGCAGACTGTGTGACTAACTTCACTTCTTTTATGCCTCAGTGAGAAAGGATACAAGGACTTGTTTAGTGTCTCTGTCCAAAGACTACACACACTTCTTTAACGTCTCAGTGCGAAAGAAAAACAGACTTGTTTAACGTCTCTGTCCAAAGACTATAATGGAAGTCATTTGATTCGACTCACTCAACTATTCTGTTTAAGCTCACTGCTCTCATCTGTGAGTGAATCTGTGTGTGAGAAATATACAATGTAAGCTCTCTCTCAAATGTATTCTCACACCCCGGAAAGTGCTCCTAGATCGAGCTGGTTGTTTGTTGTCTTTCCAGGTTTGGTGTTGTGCATTTTCCTGATTTCTGCGTTTTGGTTTGCACAACACTCTTACGACTTCATTCTTCTCAGCCCCTATTTCACTTCGCTGCATGTGCTCTTATTTATAGCCTCGCATGAAGATATGTCCGTTGGACACAAAGTAGTAGACGTTGAAAGGTCTGCTGACACTGTTGTACTTTTCGTCCTTTGTCAATAAATGCGTTGCAGGCTTTTCTTCACTTTAGTCACGTGAGCACTATTCTGATAAGACAATACAAGCAATTTGATTTGAATACTAAACAATGTTTGTCGTTTAGCGTTGTATTCAAATCACTTGCTCGTCGATTTGATAGCATCTGTCATGCTATCTAAGCTGGTTTGACTTTAACAAACTTACCAGCATGTTCATCAATCTGATTTGCATCGAGCTGGTCTTGTTCGAGCTGCTTGCCTCCTTAACCTGTTCAGAGCTCTCTCCTTCTCCTCCTGCTTTCAACTGCTCTTGAGCAACTCTTCTAATTTGCTCTTGTCAGCTGATCTTATTTCGAGCTGATCTTCATCATCTTCAGAGCTAAGGTCTCCTTTCATGATCTGCTCCTGAAGATTATTTCCAGCTGGTTTGTCCTTAACCAGCTGGTTTTTAGTCTGCTCCTGTGTCTAAGCAGATACTGCTTTTGAGATGTTCCCCAAGCTGGTTTTCTAGTTTGAGCCATCTTGAGTTGAAGAAAGACTACTCGAGTGCCCCACCACTATGCAGATGATTTCTCATCCCAGGTGGGCACCTTGAGCTAGTTTCTCTTCTCGTTGAAGTAGCTCACCTGTCCTGGCTGACCTTCCAGCTGGTCCTTCAGCTGGTCGTTCAGAGAGGTATAGTGTACACCGCTGGTGATCCGATCTGCACTCGATCACTGCGCTTGTACCTGTCTTCGCACTCAATCACTGCTCTTGTACACTGCACTTGATCTGCGCTTGAGCTATTCGGTACTTGAGCATTCTGCGCTTGATCTCTTCATTTCACCTCTGCTCTTGATTTTGTGCTTGAACTGCTCTTCACTCTCTGCGCTTGATCTTCGTGCTGCTCCAACATCCAGCTGATGAACCAGCTTTATGTTCCCTTCACTTCTGGAAGTAAACTTCTGAACCAGTTTTGGCGTCCCCTTACTGTTCCAGCTTGATATCTTCGACCCGTCCAGCTCTGGCGTCCCTTCACTGTCCTAGCTTGGATATCCTCATGTCTACTCCAGTCTAAGCAAGCTGCGCATGTCAAGTAGAGCATTAGTACAATAGTAGCAGATTTTGTGTGAATCAAAACTTAGATTCTGATCTGTAAACACAGATCCAACAATCTCCCCTTTTTGATTAACACAAAATCTGGATAAACATATGCATGTATGTTTATGCTGAAAATATTTCTCCCCTTTTTGTGGGAATCAAAAAGAGTTAGAAACCTTGTCTCTCCCTTAATATTTAAAACAAAGCTCCCCCTTAACTAAGCATGGGGTAATTTTATTTTTGAAATAAACGATTTTATGCATAGGAAGACAGTTTATCGAAAGCTTTGTGTATGCATGAGATTTTGAAAAGTCTATGCCACATAAAAAAATTCTCATACATATAGATCCGAGGAGCATCAAGAAGCATTCCTCCCCCTATCCATATGCCGAGTCTTGGAAACTTTCAAATTTGTAGCACAGACAGGCTTATGAACGGATATCACAGCGTAAACTGTTTAAAAACATTTTTCGAAAAAAATGCACTATTCAAGAACATCCTGCTCTGATACCACTTGTTAGGATCAAATTCCCTCCATACATGTGCAATGACTAGTTATTCGACCAATAACCAGTGCTAGAGGGTGTAACCAGACCAAATGACAAGACGCATGATTCAACCAGAAGTTGAAGCCGGGTTCGCAAAGATCAAGATAATTTCAGCTTGAGTTGAAATCAGCCCGATACAAGGCGAGCGCTAAACATGCTGATTCCAGCCGGAAGACTAGAGCCAGCTCGACACTTCGGCCGAACGATCTGGTTAACTTAACTTGAGTTGCAATAGCTCAGTGTTCTTGAATACAATGTGCACCGAGATACAGATTGAGTAATGTAAATAAAACATGCGGAAATAACTCTAACTGCACTCTATCGTTCGAAGTCCAATTAAACAGTTATAAACGCGTAAGCAAATATGTGATGCGTATGAGTGTAAATACTGAAAACGGTAAAGAAAGATACGCTGAATTTGTTTCTGGAATTTCGGAGCTCAGTCTCCTACATCTCCCCTTCTTCCGCCACGGGAAATCCACTAGAAGACTTTGATTACAACGACCCTCATTGCAACCCACTCTCTATGACAAGTAGCCGCAAGAACTCCTAGCTTCTACCATTGCACACCAGCCCCGAAGACTGTGTGACTAACTTCACTTTTTTACGCCTCAGTGAGAAAGGCTACAAGGACTTATTTAACGTCTCTGTCCAAAGACTACACACACTTATTTAACGTCTCAGTGCGAAAGACAAACAGACTTGTTTAATGTCTCTGTCCAAAGACTACAATGGAAGTAGTTTGATTCGACTCACTCAACTATTCTGTTTAAGCTCACTGCTCTCATATGTGAGTGAATCTGTGTGTGAGAAATATACAATGTAAGCTCTCTCTCAAATGTATTCTCACACACCGAAAAGTGCTCCTAGATCGAGCTGGTTGTTCGTTGTCTTTCCAGGTTTGGTGTTGTGCATTTTCCTGATTTCTACGTTTTGGTTTGCACAACACTCTTACGACTTCATTCTTCTCAGCCCCTATTTCACTTCGCTGCATGTGCTCTTATTTATAGCCTCGCATGAAGATATGTCTGTTGGGCACAAAGTAGTAGACGTTGAAAGGTCTGCTGACACTGTTGTTCTTCGCGTCCTTTGTCAATAAATGCGTTGCAGGCTTTTCTTCACTTTAGTCACGTGAGCACTGTTCTGAGAAGACAATACAAACAATTTGATTTGATACTAAACAATATTTGTCGTTTAGCATTGTATTCAAATCACTTGCTCGTCGATTTGATAGAATCTGTCATGTTATATAAGCTGGTTTGACTTTAACCAACTTTCCAGCCTGTTCATCAATCTGATTTGCATCGAGCTGGTTTCCTCCTTAACCTGTTCAGAGCTCTCTCCTTCTCCTCTTGTTTGCAACCGCTCTTGAGCAACTCTTCTAATTTGCTCTTGTCAGCTGATCTTATTTCGAGCTGATCTTCATCATCTTCAGAGCTAAGGTCTCTTTTCACGATCTGATCCTGAAGATTATGTCTAGCTGGTTTGTCCTTAACCAGCTGCTTTTTAGTCTACTCCTGTGTCTAATTAGACACTGCTTTTGAGCTTTTCCCTAAGCTGGTTTTCTTAGGTGAACCATCTTGAGTTGAAGAAGACTACTCGAGTGCCCCACCAGTATGCAGATGCTTTCTCGTTCTAGGTGAGCACCTTGAGCTAGTCTCTATTTATTTCGAGCTGATCTTCATCATCTTCAGAGCTAAGGTCTCTTTTCACGATCTGATCCTGAAGATTATGTCTAGCTGGTTTGTCCTTAACCAGCTGCTTTTTAGTCTACTCCTGTGTCTAATTAGACACTGCTTTTGAGCTTTTCCCTAAGCTGGTTTTCTTAGGTGAACCATCTTGAGTTGAAGAAGACTACTCGAGTGCCCCACCAGTATGCAGATGCTTTCTCGTTCTAGGTGAGCACCTTGAGCTAGTCTCTATTCTCGTTTAAGCAGCTCACCTGTCCTGGCTGACCTTCCAGCTGGTCCTTCAGCGAGGTATAGTGTACACCGCTGGTGATCGGATCTGCACTCGATCACTGCACTTGTACCTGTCTTCACACTCAATCACTGTTCTTGTACACTGCACTTGATCTGCGCTTGAGCTATTCTGTACTTGAGCATTCTGCGCTTGAGCTCTTCATTTCACCTCTGCTCTTGATTCTGCGCTTGAACTTCTCTTCACACTCTGCGCTTGATCTTCGTGCTGCTCCAACATCCAGCTGATGAACCAAATTGATGTTCCCTGCACTTCTGGAAGTAAACTGCCAAACCAGTTTGGGCGTCCCCTTACTGTTCCAGCTTGATATCTTCTACATTCCAGCTCAGGCGTCCCTTCACTGTCCTAGCTTGGATATCCTCATGTCTACTCCAGTCTAAGCAAGCTGCGCATGTCAAGTAGAGTATTAGTACAATAGAATCAGATTTTGTGTGAATCAAAACTTAGATTCTGATCTGTAAACACAGATCCAACATTGCTCTCCGTACTGCGGTTTGACCCCATGTCCCTTTGGGGCTTGGTTTGTTTGGTTGCCTGTTTATTGATCAGGTTTCCCAGGTTTCTCAGCTGGTTGTGGAGTTGACCCAGCTGGAGGTGCCCCAGGAGGTGCTTAGAGTTTCCCAGTTAGCGTATAGCATATTATGTATCAGTACTGATAGGCGGGGGTTGTCCTGTGTTTTGTTGTAGTTGTGAATTGGTATTTTATGCTTGTTTTAATGTTGTACTATGTGATTTTGTAAACTGAGATATTTTGAGTATTGTTGTATTTTAAATTATATGTTTTAATCGCCAGGCCGAAAGCGAAATTTTTAAGCCACTTTTGTATGCTTCTGCTATTGTTGCGTGGTTTATCTCTGTGTTTGTGCATGAGGCCTGACATTTTTGGTATCAGAGTTTAAGCTGGGATAAGCTCGAGTTCCTGTGATCACACTTGAGTCTAGGCACAGTGTTGCGTATTGCATGTGCTTGACTATGTGACTTATGTGTTGCATTTATTTGTGCTGTGTGATCTTACTTGTTTAGTGCCTTCTTAGATGCCGCCTAGACGTAGGGCTAGAGGTAGAGGGCAGATTCCGGAAGAGTCCGAGGGTCAGAACGATGACGTTCAGCGTAGTATTCCCCGTCGTAGACGCGATAGACGAGCCGAGGATGAGGTTGATGAGTTGGCAGCCCAAGTGGACGATATGGAGCTAGTGATGGCGAGGTTTCAGCGGATGAACCCTGAGACTTTTAATGGTGATGAGCCTAGTTCCGATGCAGAGTCCTGGTTGTGACATATTACCGGCTTTTTTGACCGTGTTCGGTATGATGATGAGCGTAGGTTGAGTCTGGCTATGTTTCAATTGTGGAGGAATGCCGATCGTTGGTGGAGAGGTGCTTCGAGGACTCTCGAGGAGACCGGAGTTGGGATCTCTTGGGATAGCTTTTGTACTGCCTTTCGTCAGGAGTACGTTCCAGAGTCTTTTGTGAACGCTAGAGAGCGTGAGTTCGATAACTTGGTGCAAGGCTCCTTGTCTGTGGGGGAGTATGCCCGGAGGTTTTCTTCGTTGCTTGTGTATGTTCCGCATGTGTCTGACCGTGAGCGGGCCAAGAGGAACAAGTTCTTGGAGGGACTGAACGAGGACCTCTATCCTTTGGTTTTGGCGAGTTCATCGGCGAGTTATGTAGAGGCGGTGGACAGAGCTATAGACATAGAGGAAGGTTTGCGGAACCGGAGGTCGTGGATTCAGCCGCCAGCTATTCAGGTCGCACGTCCTAGTGCACAGGGCGTGCAGTTTTCCCAGTCTGTTCACTCGTCTCAGCCACCCCAGTAGCAACAGAAAGCCCAACAGCCTGGACACCAGAGGTTTAGGCCTCGTGGTAGTCAATTTAAGAAGAAGTATGGTTCTAGTTCTTCTGGTTCGGGCAGTTCTAGCAGCAGTAGTCCTAGGTCCGAGTTTTGTGGCCAGTGTGGAGGAAGGCATCCTACGACGCAATGTGTATGGGTGCAGGGTTCGTGCAATGTTTGTGGACAGTATGGACACTTTGCTATAGTGTGTCAATTGGCTGGATCTCAGCATACCGCAGCACCGCCGCAGGGTCATGGTGGTTCTTCTAGGGGGTCGTTCTTCTCCTGTTCAGCAGCCTAGGATGGGTGAGACTCAGTTTAGGCAGTTGCAGCAGCCTATTTCTTCGCGTTTTGAACAGTCTTCGCAGCCTCACTTCTCAGGACCGCAGCATGCCCAGGTGAATGCCATGACGAGGGAGCAAGCAGAGGGCACGTTAGAAGGAGTGATTGCAGGTACTTGTTCTGTATTTGATTTTCCTGCACGTGTGTTGTTTGACACTGGCGCATCGCATTCGTTTATTTCTGATGCATTTGTGGTCAAGCATGGTTTGCATACCACATCTTTGCGCGATGTTGTTTCGGTTGCTATTCCTGTCGGTGAGAGCCTATACTCCCGATACGTTTTGTTGAATGGCATTCTGAGTTTTTGTGAGAATGTTCTGGTAGTGAACTTGATTCGTTATTTGTGGTATTTTTTTTGTATCGTGGGAATGAACGTGTTGTCTAGCAATAGGGACTCTGTGGATTGTTTCCATGGTGTTGTGCATTTCAGGTCTTAGTTTGGCGAGAAGTGGAACTTCTATGGCCACGATTCCCAGTCGAAGATTCCTTTGGTCTCTGCGATGGAGATGTTTAGCCTGTTGTCGATGGAGAATGCTGGATTTATGATCGATGCGTTAGACGTATCTTCCTCTTCGTGTGTAGAGCTTAGCGATGTCCCCGTTGTTAGAGATTTTCTCGATGTGTTTTCGAAGGAGATTCCTGGCTTTCCTCCGAGGAGGGAGATTGACTTTAGCATTGAGTCGGTGCCTGGCACAGCTTCGATCTCTCGTGCTCCGTATCGTTTAGCACCAAACGAGTTGAGAAAGCTGAAGGTGCAGCTTAGTGACTTGATGGGGAAGGGTTTCATTCGACCGAGCATGTCACCGTGGGGAGCTCCGATTTTATTTGTGAAGAAGAAGGATGGCACGATGAGGATGTGCATAGACTTTAGACAGTTGAATAAGGCTACAGTGAAGAACAAGTGCCCGTTGCCTAGGATCGATGATTTGTTTGACCAGTTGCAAGGTTCTGTAGTGTATTCGAAAATTGATTTGCGCTCGAGGTACCATCAGTTGCGCATTCGAGAAGCTGATGTTGCAAAAACTGCGTTTCGTACGAGGTACGGCATTATGAGTTTCTAGTTATGCCTTTTGGTTTGACGAATGCCCCTGCAGTTTTCATGGATTTAATGAATAGAGTCTTTAGAGAGTTCATCGATCAGTTTGTGATTGTGTTTATCGATGATATATTGGTGTACTCTAAGACTCTGATGGAGCATATAGAGCACTTGAGAATTGTTCTCCAAACTCTTCGAGACTCACGGTTGTATGCCAAGTTTTCTAAGTGCGAGTTTTGGTTGGATAGAGTGATGTTTCTGGGTCATGTGATTTCAGCAGATGGGATTTCCGTTGATCCCAGTAAAGTATAAACTGTTGTCAATTGGGAGCGTCCAAAGAATGTGTTTGAGATTCGTAGCTTTTTGGGACTGGCTAGCTATTATCATCGTTTCATTGAGGGATTCTCTAGTATAGCTAAGCCGATGACGCAGCTAACCCAGAAATATAAGAGGTTTGTTTGGACTGAGAAATGTAAGAACAGTTTCTGTTGCTCAAAGAGAAGCTAACTACAACGCCCGTGTTAGCTCTGTCGTGTGGTTCAGGTGGTTTTGTGGTTTGTTCCGATGCTTCGTTCAATGGATTGGGTTGCGTGTTGATGCAGCATGGTCGAGTCATTTCTTATTCTTCTCGTCAGTTAAAACCGTATGAGACTCGATACCCAGTTCATGACCTAGAGCTAGCAGCCATGGTCTTTGCGTTGAAGATTTGGTGAGTAGTTTGTGGTGTATTCTGACCATAAATCCTGCAGTATTTGTTTTCGCAGCCTGATTTGAACATGAGACAGCGTAGATGGATGGAGCTGCTTAAGGATTTTGATTGTGAGATTCAATACCAGCCTGGGAAAGTTAATGTAGTTGCTGATGCGTTGAGCAGGAAGGCTCAAGTGGCAATGCTTGCTTCGATGCAGATTTCGAAGAATTATGACCATCTTAGCACTACTGGTTGGCGATTTTACCCGATTGAGGATTATGTTGTGGTGTCTTCTTTTCAAGTGGAGCCACAGATTGTTGCGAGCATTAGAGCAGCTCAAAGGACGGATCCATCTATCCATGAGTTGAAGCTGAAGGTTAGAGCTAGTCAGCTTGAGGATTTCTCTGTCACGTCTGATGGTTGTTTGAGATTTTGTGGCAGGTTGGTTGTGCCAAATCTGATTGAATTGAAGGAAGAGATCCTAAGAGAAGCACACTGCAGTAGATACAGTGTCCATCCTGGTGTAAGGAAGATTTATCACGCCTTAAAGCCGCACTTTTGGTGGTACTTTGTAGTGCGTTGTTTGAATTGTCAGTAGGGTAAGGCTGAAAGGATGAGACCTGGTGATTTATTGCAGAGTTTAGAAGTGCCCTACTGGAATTGGGAGCATATTGCTATGGATTTTGTGACGCATTTGCCTCGTTCCAGCAGAGGATGCGATGCTATTTGGGTTGTTGTCGTCAGATTGTCGAAGTATTCTCATTTCATTCACTATGCTATGACGTTTTTGTTGAAGAAAATGGCGAATCTGTACATTGATTTTGTGGTTAGACTGCATGGTGTTCCTGTGTCGATTGTCTTAGATCGAGATCCGAGGTTTACTTCCCGGTTTTCAAAGAGTTAACAAATAGCTTTGGGTACTAGTGTTGGGATCCGGATACGCCCCCCGGCCAGGCAGCGGAAGAACAATAAACAGATGCCGGGAGGCGATCAATACGAAAAATCAGACAATTACAGTAATCGTCATACATAGGGCGTTTTAGCATGTTACCTCGCTGGCACTTGTGCCTGGCTCCAACCGTGATTACAATAATCCGGCTCTTCTCGGTAGATTGCGGTAGTTTACGCCAATCCGGTCCACGACCAGATCCGAGACTCCTTCGTCAGGCTGCACTAGAAGCCCTGACGAGATCAGCACTAACGGATTCTCCTCGTCGAACTGGCCGGAAACAATTTCCGGCGACGATCGTCGGCGGCGGCGGCGCACGGCGGCGCACGGCGGCGGCGTGAGAGAGGAAGGGAGGGAGGCGTGTATTTGCTAGGTTTAGGGTTGTAACAATTGTAGGTTAAGTCTAGTCTTAAGTCTAATTAAATAGACTTAAGTGTTGGACTTGGACCGGCCCAACGGGCCCGGGTCCAACGATGAACATTCAGTTCATCTCCAACACCGAGACTTCACCATAACTCCGATCGCCGATCAGATCGGACCGATCGAATCAGTTTCCGAAACTGAATAATATGATCTAAAAAACCATTTTTCAGAACCCCAGTGCAAAATGACCGTTTTGCCCCTCAACGGCGTCAAATCCCGGTTTGACTCCTGTTGACTTTTAGGAAGTCGCACTCCCCAAAATCCTCTTCTCGTGCTCAACACATTGAGCTGAGTATCCGTGCGGGAATCTCAAATCCAGTACTTGTGTGACCCTCAATGGTTCAGGGATACAGCTAGCCGTGGGCCCACAACCATTGTGGCTCCGGAATCACAATTCCGGACTTGCCCAACGGATCATGGTAAAGCGTCTAGCAACATCGCCCCAGGATCCCCTAGGTATCACTGATAGTGCCTGCAAGAACCAGTTGGTCGTGGTTAGCGTACAGTACGGTCCTTTCTACACATATATCCAGATCAGATCAACGACCATTGGTAAATCGAGAGTCGCTAAAGA
>KV017515.1:0-11543 GCA_001598015.1 Dorcoceras hygrometricum | reverse complement strand
CCCTTTTTGGTGATGACAAAACTTCAGCAGCCGAGACAAAAAGATATGCAAAAATAAATTGCACACTATCTGCTGGAATGCAAACTTTCATTAACCAACAAAATTGTACAAAAGATGTGTACAACGATTATCAGCAGAAAAGCTAATCTAATCTCTTCTTCTCCTTTTCAACATCCTTGCCTCTCTTCTTCTTCTTTCTCTATCACGCTTCGCTGCTGCTTGTCTCTCAAGTAATGCTCTGTTAGCATCAGCATCCAGCACTGTATGAACAATATGTTTCTGAGCCATTTCAACTCTTTGCGCAAATGTTGGAGTCCTCTCAGCACTGCCTTCGATTTGCACATTAGAAGTCTGTTGGGGTCCTCGACTGCCACTTTCCCCCTTTTTGTCAGCACTGCCCCGAAGAATATAATCAACAAGCTCGCTCAGTTGGGCATGAAGAATATTCTAATTTTCTTGTGCCTGACTTTGGAATTCGAAAAGCTGGTGGGAAAGGGCTTCCTTGGTGGCCTCAGCATCCTTTTGAATGTCATTTAAGCGCGAGGCCATAATGTCCACTTTGGTTCTTCGACGCTTCATCACCAGCAGCTGGTGCACTTGTATTTCGATCCTGCGACTGATCCATGTTAGTTAAATCAATAACAACTGGATTGTTAGAGTAGATGCCCAACTAGCCAACTTGTGGCGTGTGGGTTTTATTGACTCTTGTACAAACGATCTTTATATATGATATTCGCATTCTTTTATGGCATTCTTTACTTTCATTATGTGTGTAATGATTTACAATTGCGTTGAGTAAAGACCTAGAATGCACTAAAGCGTATGTTAGATGTGATAGTGGGTATGACGGCTATCATGAAACACATCTAATAGTCGCTGTGTATTCTGAACATGTTCCTAGTCGATTGGGCCGTCAAAATGGGGATAAGGCCACCCGTGTTCGAGACTAGTATCTGCGATGCGAAGTACCATGTTTAATTGGTAGGGAACATTGTGATGTTCTGAGCATGCAGATAGATAGTGACCTGGTGATCTATCGAACTACCCTCGTTCGGACTTTCCAAGTGGTTACCATTTGTCGAGTGGATAAGTCCGAGGTCTTGGTTGTACAGATTAGTCCTCACGACTCGAAACGTCATTGAGACTCTACATGATAGGCTTCTCACTTTGACTCGTTTGCCGACTCACTTGGGGTCATTAGGCGGCGGGGTTGGGTGAGACCCCGATGCGTGTAGGAGTCGATGCATCGTTGTCGAGGATTCACCGCTCGCTGACATGCGTGGATATCCTATGTTATCTGAGGAGACGATAGTGTATAAATCTTTGGCCAGAGTACTATAAGTGTTTTTGGTAAATGGGTTTACCTAGTTACACTCGTGATTTCACTATTAGATCTCCAAGATGTGTGCATAGCTATCGGATCTATAACGACTCTCGATTTACCAATGGTCGTTGATCTGATCGGGATATATGAATTGAAAGGACCGTACTATACGCTAACCACGACCAACTGGTTCTTGCAGGCACTATCAGTGATACCTAGGGGATCATGGGGCGATGTTGCTAGACGCTTTACCATGATCCGTTGGGCAAGTCCGAAATTGTGATTTAGGAGCAACAATGGTTGTGGGCCCACGGCTAGCTGTATCCCTGAACCATTGAGGGTCACACTTATACTGGATTCGTGATTACCGCATGGAAAGTGAGCTCAATGTGTTGAGCACTTGAGGAGGATTTTAGGGAGTGCGACTTCCTGAAAGTCAACAGGGGTCAAATCGTGATTTCCCACTGTTGAGGGGCAAAACTGTCATTTGGACTAGGTGATCTGAAAAATCGTTTTTCACATCATAATATTCAGTTTTGGAAACTGAGTCGATCGGTCCGATCTGATCGTCTATCGGAGTTATGATGAAACCTTAATGAATTAAACGAATGTTCATATAGGGACTTGGGCCTGACCCAAGTCCAATGGGCCGGTTCAAGCCCAAGTATATTTATTATATACACTAATGTGATTAGGGCTTAAGGAATTGATTACCACACTACTCTAAACCCTAGAGCACCCATTCGGCCGCCTCCCTCTCCTCACTAGCCGCCGCCGCCGTCGGCCACCACTCCGCCGCCGCCGCCCCTCGCCGGAGTTGCTCCGACAAAATTTTCGAGGAGTTTCCATCCGCGTTGATCTCGTCAGGCCTTCTAGTGCAGGCTGACGAAGGAGTCTCCCTTCCGGTCGTGGACCTGATTGACGAATCTACAGCCGCCTACCGTGAACAGCCGATCTTCTTGTAATTCCGGTTGGAGCCAGGCGCAAGTCGCCAGCAAGGTAATCAACTAATTATCCTATGAATGGTTATAGCATGATTTTATTGTATTGAACGTTTCCCGGTGCCAATTTTTAAACTTCCGCTGCGCCACCGGGAGACGGGATCCGGATCCGCCACCGCTTTTCCCAACAGTTGGAGGGGCTAAGGCCCACTTAAAAACCAATTTCCTTAGACAAAACAATGCCCTTCAGGGAGATTAGCCGGTACAAGCCATTTTTAAGCCAGTTTATAAAGGACTCCCTTAGATCATGTTTTATCACTTTATTCATAATTATCAATAAACTAAGATCTTTCAATTTTAATCATGAAACTTTATTCTTGATATTAATTTTAAATCATATTTAAAATGAGGGATTTGTATTTTGTAAATTTAGGTCTCATATTTTAAATCAGATTTAAAATATCATGCAGATTCAAACATATATCAAATCAAGATAATCATGAAAATAATTAATCAGATAAATCGTGCAATCAAATCATGCTTGACATATATAGACAATCAAATCAAATTTGACATCAACAAAATCATATTTTAAATACAAAATCATATTTTTTTATTTAATTAATTGCATCAAATATACAGATAGTTTAATGTATTGACAGATCTGAGCCAAGGCTCTGATACCACTGTTGGCGCCCGACGTCGGATCCAGATCCCGCTCCCGGGGCGCAGCGGAAATTTAAATTTTTTTTGACCGGGAACGGTAAATACATTAAATTGGTCTGATAATAGAAACAATTTAAACACATAAACATGAATAACAAGTGTTTAGATTGTTACCTGTCTGGCGACTACTGGCTCCGACTATATCTCCAATGGAAATAGCACTTCTTTGGTTGCTCCTAATCTGATCCACCGACCAGTTTTCCAATTCCTTCGTTGGAGTGCACTAGAACCCCAATGAAGATTTCGCGAGAAGAATCTCCTCGTCGGGACGATCGAAGCTAAGTGTGATGGTGGCGACGGCGGTGGCGAGCGACGGCGGCTAGCGACGGCGCGGCGACGACGGCAGGAGGAGGGAGAGGATGAGAGGGGGAGAATATGCTTAATAGCTTTTGTTGTGTCCCTTCATTGCCATATTTAAAGATTCAGGGAAAGAGTTTTGTGCGAACAAAACTGTGAACATTCGGTTCAACTCAAACGGTAAAATTTCGGTTCAACTCAAACTGTGAACTTTCGGTTCAAGTCGAACTGTGAAAATTCGGTCCAACTCAAACTGTGAACTTTCGGTTCAAGTCGAACTGTGAAAATTTGGTTCAACTCAAACTGTGAACTTCCGATTCAAGTCGAACTGTGAACATTCGATTCAACTCAAACTGTGAACTTTCGGTTCAAGTCAAACTTGTTAGAGTAGGTGCCCAACTAGCCAACTTGTGGCGTGTGGTTCTTGTTGACTCTATGTAAAACGATCTTTATTTATGAAATTCGTATTCTTTTATGGCATTCTTTATCTTCATTATTATGATTACAATTGTTGGATAAAGACTTTGAATGCACTATAGTGTGTGTTAGATGTGATAGTGGATATGATGGCTATCATGAAACACATCTAATAGTCACTGAGACTAGCATCTGCGATGAGAAGTACCACATTTCATTGGTAGGGAACATTGTGATGTTCTGAGCATGCAGATGGATAGTGACCTTCTGGTGATCTATCAAACTACCCTCATTCGGACTTTCCAAGTGGTTTCCATTTTGTCGAGTGGATTACGTCCGAGGTCTTGGTTGTACAGATTAACCCTCATTACTCGAAACGTCATTGAGACTCTACATGATAGGTGCCTCACTTTGACCCATTTACTGACTCAGTTTGGGTCATCAAGTGGCGGGGTTGGGTGAGGTCTCGATGCATGTAGGAGTCGATGCTTCGTTGTCGAGGATTCACCGCTCGTCCTTGTGCATGGATATCCTATGCTATCTGAGGAGATAATAGTGTGACAAATCTCTGGCCAGAGTACTAGATGTGTTTTAGGTAAATGGGTTTAACTAGTAACACATGCGATGTCACTATTTGATCTCCAAGAAGTATGCATGGTTATTGGATCCCTAGCGACTCTCGATTTACCAATGGTCGTTGATCTGATCAGGATATTTGTGTTGAAAGGACCGTACTGTACGCTAACCATGATCGACTGGTTCTTGCAGGCACTATCAGTGATACCAATGGGATCATGGGGCTATGTTTCTAGACGCTTTACCATGGGATCGTTAGTCCGAAAATGTGATTTCGGAGTCACAAATATTGTGAGCCAACGGCTAGCTGTATCCCTGAACCATTGAGCATCACACAAGTACTGGTTTCTCAATTCCCGTACAGAAATTAAGCTCAATTTGTTGAGTATAGTAGGAGGAAGGATGGAAGTGTGACTTCCTAAAATTAAATAGGGTCAAAATGCAATTTCCCTAAGCTTGGACTAGTATGACTATCCTTAAAGCTTACAGGGGCCTAACTGCTATTTTGGATTAGGTGGTCCAAAAAATTGTTTTCACATCATAATGCTCAGTTTTGTAAACTATGTAGATCGGTCCGATCTCATCGTCGATCGGGATTAGGATGGAGCCACAGCGATGGACATGAAACCAATGTACACCTGGGCCTGAGCCCGACCCAAGCCCATTAAGCTGGTTTAAACCCTTGGAAAATCTATAAATAGGGACCCTGGGGTATTTATTTGAAACTCACGAAAAGCTCCTCAGCTAATATTTTCTCCCTTACTCTCCTCCCCGTCGTCGCCACCGTCGCCGGCTACCGCCGACGCCGTCTGTGAGACCTTTTTATTCGTGGATCAAATTTGTCGTGGATGAATCTGGACTAAACCAGCTGATAGCATATGTTCTTGGTCAAGCCATCGGATTTGTTTAAGTGTTGGATTCAGCTGCGTTAAGTTGTCGGATTTTGCGTGGAGACATCTGTTCGGGTGTTGGATCAGCGATGAGTGATCGCGTCCAGATGTTGGTGCATTCAGATTTCTGGAGGAATCTGATTGTCGCATATCATCTGAGAGCACTAAGGGATATCTGGAGCAGTAGCGCTTTGTTAGATTCAGATGTCGCTGCGTTAGCGTGTTTCGTAGCGGGTAGCGAAACTACGTCATTTGGATAATTTGGAATGACAGCATTTTGAACTAACGGATGGATTCAGCTGTGAGTTGCATGAGTCTCCAGCTGTGAGAGAGATCTACTGGAAGCTCTACGATCAGATTTTGGTTAGTCGTTCAGCTGTGAATAGCGGGTGACGTGTCCAGCTGCAACGGTAGTTCTCTGCGATGTCGTTTGGTTTAATTGTTCGTTGTTTTGGCAAAGGGACATGGCTGATGCGAGATTCAGCTGTGAGCGGTATATCAGATGTGTTAGCTGAAGTTGTCAGTGAATCTGTTTTCCAGTTCAAGCAGCTGTGAGATTTAAGTAGAGTACTTGGCCTTCGTTCTCTATTATTGCTCCCGACGCTTAGAATATTTTCCGATCGCAAACCCTGTCGCGATAACCTAGTTACTGTTCACAGTAACCTTATCTTTTCCGATTTCCGATGGTAGGCAGCTCCGACGAGAGCGAGAGTGGTAGCGTTGGACTCATCTTGCTAAGGTTCTTCGTCTCGTACCCTTTTCGAAGATTTTGGAGGAGCTGGAAGAGGATAGCTAAGACGTCTCACGTGCGTACTCTGTTAGCGTTCCATACTATCTTGTTGGGGTAAGTAAAGTTCCTACCTTTAAGCTTTGTTTAGAGATTTCTGTTGAGTTATAGAGGTAGGATTGGCGCTGGTGGAGTCCGTAACTCCAAGCTGCTGTTCCGTGCTTCGGTCCCTGAGGTTTTGTGTGTTGTCGTTGAGCAGATGACATATCTGTGTGCTCGGGACTTCATTGTGGCAATCTGTTGTGGTAATTATAGCTCAAAATGTTTAAGGTACGTATGTGAGCTTGTTACATCTTAGGATTGAGCATGGATTATGTGCCTTGCTGTGTATGCTCTGTGCTGTTATCTTTGTTCCCTGTTATGATATCAGCTGTTGCATTTGCATACACGCATTATCCTGTTGAGCTCTGTTTTGCTATTTGTGCCCTGTTGTATCGATCTAAGCGTACCAGGATGCTTGAGGCCGAGCGGGTCATTCCCGTGTCCCTCCGTGCATGAGGCCGAGCGGGTAATTCTCGTGTCCCTCATCTTCCTGCTGGGATCTGTTAGCCGCTATGAGCGGAGTGAATAGCTCCCACATCTCATGAGTGGGCAACAACAGGTGGAGATATCTGTTGCATCTGGTGCGGTGTACTGGAGACGAGTGGGTAACTCCCATGTTCTCATTATACCTCATGGCCACTACTGTGTCTTTCAGTTGATCAGATCCTGTTGTTGAGTTGCTGTTGAGATCTTTTGGCTCCCAGCGTTCGGTTGTAGCCTTGATCCCTTGCATAGCATTTGCATATTATCTGTTGCTTTCCTTATGCTGTGTTGTTTCTCTCCGTACTCGGGTTTGACCCCGAGGTCCCTCTAGGGTTGGTGTTTGTTGCCTGTGTGTTGTTTCAGGTTTCCCAGATTTCTCAACTGGCCGTGGTTTTGACCCAGCTGGAGGTGCCCCATGAGGTGGATAGAGTGTCCCAGTTAGCGTATAGCATATATGTACTAGTACTGTCAGTCCTGGAATGCCCTGTGCTTTTTTGTATTCAGCTGTTGTATTTAACTGGTACTTGTTAAATGCTGTACTGTTGTACTGAGTGTTTATAAATACTGGGATTACTTTGAGTATTGTGTATTTTAAATTATATGTTTAAACTGTCAGGCCAAGCGAAAATTTTAAGACACTTTTTGTATTCTTCCGCTATTGTTTTGCGTGGTTTAACTCTGTGTTGTGTACGAGGCCTGACATTTTTGGTATCAGAGCATAAGCTCGATTTCTTTGATCAGACTTGAGTCTAGGCACAGTGTTGTGTGTTGCATGTGCATGACTACGTGATCTATGTGCTGCATATTTGTGCCGCCCGAACCCAACGGGGCCACGAGAATTGAGGTAAATAAAAATTTTCGAAATAAAAGAAGGCTAAAAGGTAATTTGTTATAAGCTGTATTTCTTATAACTAAAAAGAAGCAAACACAAGACAATCAGCGGGTACTAATTTCGCGCGCTAACTACTAAAACATTTGCGGAAAACAGTTTTCATTGATAATTGCAATTGCGATTACAACAGCTCATATTCTAGGTAAACATACAACCGTTGCTACTGATCTAATACAGTACAATCTAGATCAAAATTGATACAACTAAGACACGGAAAACGAAGGCCTTGGATAAACACAACCACCCAGCTGCTGGTTTCAAGTTTCACCTGCTGTTCCTCCATTAGTTGTCGCACCTGCACCATTTTAAATGCTAGTGAGCCTAAAGGCTCAGCAAGTAAAATCTGTACATAATCGATTTCATTTAACGCAGGCAGACAACTGTACATTCATAAACATTTCATAAACAGTTCGTTCATAATCTTAGAGACAGGGGATAATAGCCCAGCTCTAACATCAATTCCTTTTTCTTAGACTATGGCATATAAGTTCCTCATGGTCCGTTATTCACTTTGATCAAAATGACTCCTGATATCAGTTTTTAGCATATAGATCATTATGAAAGGGCAGTCGAAATCTAGACAACTGCTCACCCTTCTCGTTGGTGACCGTCAACTATCTATGCCATAAATCTTAAAATTACATCCTTTCGTAAAACATTCATTGACATTTCTATAAATCATCGGGTTCCGTTATTTTAAACATTTTCTTCCCATTTTAAAACTTTACTGAGTATCGAATTCGACTTTGGAAACATATCGTTGAACTGAAACTGGTGAAGAGAAAATCAGTTGCAAGATAATGGAACAGCACTTATGAACCCGCTGTTTCGCAACTAACGCTGAAATGAACCAGCTGGAATAAACAAAAACCAGATGCAAGCTCTCTTATTAAGACAATCGTATTTAAATGAAACGATGTCGTTGGAGTGAATAGCAGATAGGATAACAAGACTACCTGCTGATATTCTATAACTTAAAGAAACGACGTCGTTAGCGCATCAATCAGTTGCAAAGAAAAGCGCTAACACGATTATATAAATGAATAGTACCAGTCACAACACTAATACCAGCTGAAATGAGCAGTACTTGGAAATGAATAAAGCAACTGCTGAACTTGTCACAATGGAATGCATCTGCTGATTTTATGACAACAACGCAACTGCTAAACTCTAACAAAATAAATGCAGCTGCTGAATTTACGATAACAATGCAGCTGCTGATTTCTAACAAAGGAAATGCAACTGCTAGTTTTAATCAAGGAAAGATGCACCTGCTGGTGAACAGTGCATCTGCTGGAATTTACGAAAAACACTTGTAATATCAAGACAATGATCTCGCTACCAGCCATCGCCTATTAAACCAGACTTTATACTAATTCAACTAGCAACTACTGATTACACAATCATCAAATCTCGACATTACAGCAAAATAAAGAACATGCGTAAACACTATACATTGCAACTACTGAATCTTAACAAGTAGATACAGCTGCTGGAACATAACTCGACATTCGTAATAACAAAACAACAACTATGCCATCAACTGTTGCCTATCAAACCATACTTTATAATGATTCAACCAGCAACTACCGATTACACAGTTATCAAATTCTGATATTACAACTACTGCGAGAAGAACATTCATAATATTTCTGGAAATAAATTCGAATCCTCAGTACCTTTAAAACTTCATAAAATTTCTGGAAAATAAACTGGAAGCATCATAAACATCAAAACATCATTTTCGAACCCATCTTTCTTTCCTTTTCATGTCTAAATCGTTTCAAACATGAACTTTAAACATAACTTAAACATACAGGCAAGCAGATCCGTAAAAACAACAATATATGCTTCAAATGGTGTAGCAAAGGATCAGCTTTTACTTGCCTTAAACAAAGCTTTACGACACAGCTAATTCCTGCAGAACTCCTCCCTTTGAGCAACGCACGAACTCTTCTGGAATTTCTTTGAAGAACACTTTAAAACTTTTCTTTGCAAATGATGAAAATCTTACTTTGAAAACAGGTTTTTATATGAAAGGGATTAGTGGCAAGCTACTTGCAAAGTCAAGCATGACACACTTCTAAAATTTAGTAAAATTCCCTTCATACCATTTTAATTTGTAAAACACCAAACCTTTTCCAAAAGAAATCATTTTACCTCCTTAAAACATTTTTCAATCAATTTAGAATCAGCTCGTGCATCGCTCTTTGGAGTCACCTGCTGGAATCAGCCGCAGCGCATCTTACTTGCTGATATCAATAAATCAGTAGACACGTAACATTTAAAATTGCCAATTTGGCCCATAAGATTAATAAAATGCATAAATGTGGTCCTATGGATTTTGGGGCGTTACAACTCTACCCTCCTTATTGAAATTTCGTCCTCGAAATTACGTACCAAATAAGTATGGGTACAAGCTTAGCATATCAGCTTCTGTTTCCCACGTTGCTTCTCGCTCCGACTGGTTACACCATTGTACTTTAACCATAGGAATGCTACGATTTCTTAATCTTCTAATTTCTCGGAGGAGAATTCTTTTTGGTCGCTCTTCATAGCTTAAATCTGGGGCTAAATGGATTGGTTCATAACTCAGCACATGCGAAGGTGTTAGAGTAGATGCCCAACTAGCCAACTTGTGGCGTGTGGGTTTTATAGACTCTTGTACAAACGATCTTTATATATGATATTCGCATTTCTTATATGGCATTCTTTACTTTCATTATGTGTGTAATGATTTACAATTGTGTTGAGTAAAGACCTAGAATACACTAAAGCGTATGTTAGATGTGATAGTGGGTATGACGGCTATCATGAAACACATATAATAGTCGCTGTGTATTCTGAACGTGTTCTTAGTCGATTGGGCCGTCAAAATTAGGATAAGGTCGCCCGAGTTCGAGACTAGTATCTGCGATGCGAAGTACCATGTTTCATTGGTAGGGAACATTGTGATGTTCTGAGCATGCAGATAGATAGTGACCAGGTGATCTATCGAACTACCCTCGTTCGGACTTTCCAAGTGGTTACCATTTGTCGAGTGGATAAGTCCGAGGTCTTGGTTGTACTGATTAGTCCTCACGACGCAGGCACTATCAGTGATACCTAGGGGATCATGGGGCGATGTTGCTAGACGCTTTACCATGATCCGTTGGGCAGGTCCGGAATTGTGATTCCGGAGCCACAATGGTTGTGGGCCCACGGCTAGCTGTATCCCTGAACCATTGAGGGTCACACAAGTACTGGATTCGAAATTCCCACACGGATACTCAGCTCAATGTGTTGAGCACGAGAAGAGGATTTCGGGAAGTGCGACTTCCTAAAAGTCAACAGGGGTCAAACCGGGATTTGACTCTGTTGAGGGGCAAAACGGTCATTTTGCTGTTTAGGGTTTGATGATCTAAAAAATTGTTTTTCACATCATAACGTTCAGTTTTGGAAACTGAGTCGATCGGTCCGATCTGATCGGCGATCGGAGTTACGATGAAGTCATAGCGATAGATATCGTCATTTGGACCCGGGCCCGTTGGACCGGCCCAAGTCCATCTTTAAGTCAATATATTTAGACTTAATGGCTTCATTAATTAACAACTCAATACTAGACTCATAACCTAACCCTACTACAACATAACCTAGCCGCCCCTCTCCTCTCTTCTCTCGCCGCCGCCGCCGCCGCCGCCGTGTGCCGCCGCCGTCGCCGCCACTTCGCCGGAATTTGTTCCGGCCTAGTTTTTCGAGGAGAATCCGTTCGTGCTGATCTCGTCAGGACTTCTAGTGCAGTCTGACGAAGGAGTCACGGATCTGGTCGTGGATCGGATTGGCGTATCTACCGCAATCTACCGAGAAGAGCCGGGTTCTTGAAACACCGGTTGGAGCCAGGCACAAGTGCCAGCGAGGTAACACGCTAAACATCCTATGAATGTCGTAGAATGTTGATTATTTTTCGATTGATCGCCTCCCGGTTCTCTGTTTATTGTTCTTCCGCTGCCTAGCCGGGGGCGTATCCGGATCCCCAACAGTGGTATCAGAGCCAGTGTTTCCCGGATCTGATCATACGAATATTGCCTGAATTGTATCTAACATTTAATTTCAGATCGGAAAAACGAAATCGGGAATCGAACGCCGGCGCCGCCGTGTGCGGCGGCGCACCGATCGCGCACGCACGCGA
>KV017514.1:100267-118561 GCA_001598015.1 Dorcoceras hygrometricum | reverse complement strand
CATAAAAATAATCCTAATGCATAAGAAGAAATACTTTTCTCAAAAAAAGTCGACATATGCTAAAAAGACTGAAAATGCTAAGCGGAAACAATAGGTCGCTGGGTAGGTGCCAAGTCCGACTGCAATCCGCTCAAGAATCCTACCCCTCAATCTCGATCTCAGCCTCATCTGCACCATCCAAGCATAGTGAGTCTAAAGACTCAACAAGTACAAAACTGAGATAACGAGTACTAAATAATACATGCACATGCATTAAAATATTTCTACTTAAAATAGTTTCTTGACTTAAAAGGTATGCACTAAAACAATTCCATGCTCAAAATAAATAAAAATCTTTGCATAAATAAAATGATTTCTAAAACATTTTTCCACATGAATTCCGTTCCTCGACTGTGGTTCCTCAACCTCAAGTCGCTTGATCAAGCTAATAAACACTAGTACTATGTTGGAAAGGCACTCCAGTACTCATCTGGAGCCCAGACCCATCAGTTGGAAAGGCACTTCAGTACTTATCTGAAACCCAGACCCGTCATTTTGATATGGCAAGCGGAACGTCTCCCGACCCCATATCCGTCGTAGAAAAACCACAATCAAGTCCCATCATTCAAAAATCATTTTTCCACATTCTTGCCTCAAATAGTTTTCTCAAATCCTCAATAATTAAATAAATTCAATAACCTCAAAAACATTCTGCCCATAAATACTTTAAAAGTAAGCATATGCACTTTAAATAGTCGAACATGCTAAAAATCATTTTCTAGGCCTTAAATTTCCATAAAATATTAAAAATCTCATAAATGCTAAAAATGCTTAAACACAGTTCATAATATCCTTGAAACATATGGAAAAGTCACTCATGAATTTTGGCAGCCCCTAGGACTCAATTTCCCAACTTTCCCGAAAATACCCCGAAAGGACCCACTCTGCGCGACAAAACCGTAAAAATCATATAAAATTAATTTCTTAACAAAATGACCTCAAACTTGGACCCATATAACCCTAACTAGATGGTCTAGCTACTGGAACAAACCACATTCAAAAAAGATGTCTGGGGTGACTACAGTGATGCTCGCAACCCTACTAGTCGCGTGCAGGAACAATTCTGGGAGAGGTTAGAAACACAACTTCGAACCAGCCCCTACCCTTGACTCCAGCACCCGACCTACCCCTCACACAGCCCATGGACCCTTAGGACCTCTTTAACCCCTTTGAATCGAAACCTAAGCCATACTAGACTTCTCCTCCCTTCAAGATCCACCCTTGACAACCCCGACACAACCTCACTCACACCCACCAAACGGCCTTAACCCTCTCCTTCACCAAAGGTCCAGATCTGAACTAGGCTGCAAAATACATGAATGAATTACATTAAACAGTAAGATATGCATTAAAAGTGGATTCATCCAATCATCATATCATAAATCATCACACACATACGAGGATCTCAAAAGGTCCTATGTATCGGGGTGCAAGCTTGCCCTTCTTCCCAAATCTCATAACACCCTTCATCGGAGCGACCTTCACGAAGACATGCTCTCCCACTGTAAACTCTAGGTCTCTCCTCCTCGAATCGGCGTAACTCTTCTGTCGACTCTGGGCAGTCCTCATCCTCTCTCTGATCCTCATCACTGTCTCGGCCGTCTGCTGGACTATCTCAGGCCCTAACTCTGCTCGCTCTCCTACCTCATCCCATTGGATGGGTGATCTGCACTTCCTCCCATAGAGTGCCTCATAAGGTGCCATACCGATGGAATCCTGAAAACTGTTGTTGTAGGTGAACTCTACTAGAGGTAGTTTGGCTTCCCAACTCCCTTGGAAGTCGATAGCACATGCACGAAGTAGATCCTCTAATGTCTGGTTCACCCTCTCTGTCTGCCCATCGATCTGGGGGTGAAATGCCATGCTGAACTGTAGCTTCGTCCCCAAAGAAGCATGTAGACTCCTCCAAAACGCTGACGTGAACCTAGTATCTCTGTCTGATACGATCGAGACTGGAATCCCATGCAGCCTGACAATCTCCCTGATATACAATTCAGCGTACTGAGTCATGGTGAACGTGGTCCTCACTGGTAGAAATGCGCTGATTTTGTGAGTCGGTCCACAATCACCCAAATGGAGTTTGATCCTCTAACTGTCCTCGGCAATCGCACGATAAAATCCATCGAGATGTTCTCCCACTTCCACTCAGGAATAGGGAGTGGCTTCAGTAATCCAGCTGGTCTCTGATGCTCTGCCTTGACCTGCTGGCAAGTCAAACATTCAGACACAAACCGGTTTATGTCGCGCTTCATGCCCGGCCACCAATACAAATGCTGCAGGTCCTTATACATCTTCGTGCTCCCTGGGTGAACAGAGTAAGGTGCTGTGTGAGCCTCTGACATGATCAACTCTCTCAATGAGTCTCCTGAAGGAACCCAAAAACGACCTCTATACTTCACGATCCCATCATTCACGGTGTATAATCCGCTGCCCTTCTCCTCATCTCTCAGCCTCCACTTTTGTAATTGTTCGTCACCAGACTGACCCCTGTGGATGCGGTCCAGAAGCGTAGACTGTACTGTCAGAGTGCTCAACCTCGGTGCTCTACCAGCTGTATAGACCTCTAATCCGAAACTCTGAATCTCTCGCTGTAGTGGTCTAGATAATGACATGTGTGCAATAACAGCTGTCTTCCTACTTAGAGCATCAGCCACTACATTGGCCTTCCCCGGATGATAATTGATCTCGCAGTCATAATCTTTCACCAACTCTAACCACCTCCTCTGCCTCAGCCTCTGACATGATCAACTCTCTCAGTGAGTCTCCTGAAGGAACCCAAAAACGACCTCTATACTTCACGATCCCATCACTCACAACGTATAATCTGCTGCCCTTCTCCTCATCTCTCAGTCTCCACTTCTGTAATTGTTCATCGCCAGCCTGACCACTGCGGATGCGGTCCAGAAGTGTAGAATGTACTATCAGAGTGCTCAATCTCGGTGCTCTACCAGGTGTATAGATCTCTAATCCGAAACTATGAATCTCTCGCTGCAGTGGTGTAGATGCCGACATGTGTGCAATAACAGCTGTCTTCCTACTCAGAGCATCAGCCACTGCATTGGCCTTACCCGGATGATAATTGATCTCGCAGTTATAATCTTTCACCAACTCTAGCCACCTCCTCTGCCTCATGTTCAGCTCCTTCTGCGTGAAAAAGTACTTCAGGCTCTTGTGGTCTGTGAAGATCTTGCATTTCTTCCCATAAAGATAATGTCTCCAAATCTTAAGTGCAAAGACAACTGCCGCTAGTTCTAAATCGTGCGTTGGATAATTCTTCTCATGTACCTTCAACTGTCGAGAGGCATAAGCTATCACTCTATTATTCTGCATCAATACTGCGCCTAGGCCTAGCTTAGAGGCGTCTGTATAAAGCACATACTCCTCTTGCCCAGATGGCATGGCTACGACTGGGACTGATATGAGAGCTTGCTTCAAGGTATCGAAGCTCTGCTGGCACTCTGGACTCCAAATGTATCTGGCGTTCTTCTTAGTCAACGCAGTCAAGGGCACTGCAATAGATGAAAATCCCTTGATGAACTTCCGGTAATATCCGGCCAAACCAAGGAAACTGCGGATCTCAGATGCATTCCTCGGTACAGCCCACTCTCTGACTGCCTCAACCTTAGACGGGTCCACATCTACTCCATTGCTGGAAATGATGTGCCCAAGGAACGCCACTCTCTCTAGCCAGAACTCACACTTGCTGAATTTTGCATATAACTGGCGCTCCCTCAGGACTCCAAGTACTGTCCTCAAATGTCGACTATGCTCCTCCCGGCTCCGAGAATAGATAAGAATATCGTCAATGAATACGATGACGAACTGATCCAGATACGGCTGAAATACGCGGTTCATGAGATCCATGAAGACCGCTGGTGCATTCGTCAAACCGAAGGGCATCACCAAGAACTCGTAGTGACCGTAACGAGTCCTGAAGGCCGTCTTATGCACATCTGCCTCCTTCACCTTCAACTGATGGTAGCCAGAGTGAAGGTCTATCTTAGAGAATATCGAAGCTCCCTCCAACTGATCAAATAGGTCCTCCACTCTCAGCAATGGGTACTTGTTCTTGACAGTTACCGAATTCAGCTCACGGTAGTCGATACAAAGTCTCATGTTGCCGTCCTTCTTCTTCACTAACAAAACTGGTGCACCCCATGGAGAGACACTGGGGCGAATGAATCCCTTATCCAGCAGATCCTGAATTTGCTCCTTTAATTCCTTCATCTCAGTAGGTGCAAGACGATACGGTTCCTTAGAGATCGGCACGGTACCAGGCAGCAACTCAATAGAAAACTCCACTTCCCGATCTGGTGGGATCCCAGAAACATCCTCGGGGAATACGTCGGCATACTCCCTAACAATCTCCACATCATCAATAGAAGGTCCATCCTGTGCTGTAGTCGCTGTAATGCTGGCTAAGAATGACGGGCAGCCGTCACTGATAAGCTTCCTCGCCTGTATGAATGAAATAAGATGCGGCTTCCTCATGCTCCGTGCCGCCACGAAATCCAACGCTTCCTCTCCAGGAGGTCTAAGATGTACTAACAATCATATTGGCGCGGAAGGTCCGGCCTTGCAGTATCAACTCTAAATCCCGGACGACACTAGTCGTAGACACCACCTCTCCTGACGGAATCGTCACCAATAAACCTCCTGCAAAACTCTCCTGGGCAACATTCTTACGCCGCACAAACTCCTCAGAAATAAAAGAATGAGTCGCCCCTGAATCGAATAAGGCCCTGGTATCTACCCCTAATACTACTACCCTACCTGCGGCATAAATAACACATGCAAAGGACACTAATCACACCATACAGGTTCACTCCTATTCAATAATGTCACAGGTCTACCACCTAAATCCAAAAAATTCATAATGTAAGCGCAAGGTTACCTATGATAAGCGTAGTGTCTGGGTCCGCCTCCTCTGCCTGCATCACGTAAACTCTCCCGGTGGTAGGCTTCTTCAGTTGCGGGCACTCAAAAGACAAGTGGCCTGGCTGCTTGCACTTGAAGCAGACCCCAGCTCCCATCAAGCACTTCCCGGAAATGCTGCTTCCCACAAGTCGGGCATGTGGGTTTGTCTGTCTGAGCCACAGGCCTTGGAGCCTGTTGTCCTTGGGGTCTTCCAGAAGTAGCGGGCTTCGTCGCTGGTCTCGCGGTCCCTAACAATATCATCCATTAATACATTTGCAAAAGGGATACCTTCTTAAAAGATTAAATATTGACCCTGGCCTGGAGGTCTAGGTGGCCTAGTGAACGGCCTCTTGGTCTGTGGCGGTTGATGATGCTGCACTTGGAAAGGCCTCTTTCTCTGCGCCTCAGCATGCAGATCCTTCAGCATCTGCTCAGATCTAAAAGCTCTCTTCAGTGCAGTGGCATAGTCTGCAGGGTCCGACATCAGCACATCCCGGCGAATAGCGGGGCTCAAACCGTCCAAGAAATGCTGCAGCTTCTCAGCGGGATCATCGGCAATGAGGGGCGAGAATTGGCAACCCCTGTCGAACTTCTTCACATACTCTGCCACAGACATGTCTCCCTGTCGGAGGTTCCTAAACTCCCTCTTCAGCCTTGCTTGTACGTCTGGTGTAAAGTACTTGTCATAGAAGATCTTCTTGAACTCCTCCCAAGTCAAAGAGTCCACATCCACCGTCTTCTCTGCCCCTTCCCATCAGAGGGCAGCGTCATCCTTCAGCTGGAAGATGGCGCAGCTGACCCGGGCAGCATCCTCCAGTCGCATGTATCTGAAAATTGTCTCTAAAGTCCTGACCCATCCCTCAGCCACGAATGGATCGGTAGTACCGGTAAACTCCGGCGGCCCCATCTTACGGAACTTCTCATATGGCATCTCGGTTCTGGCCGCCTGTGACGTCTCGGCATTCTGTCTCAAAATCTGTGCAAGCCCAGCTAGAACTTGCTCGCTGGAGCTCAATGGTGGTGGTGGAGGTGGGGTAACTTGTCGTCTGGGAGGCATCTGGGGTTTGTAACGAATTTTACTACTTAATCTCAACATGCCTCAAAGTAAATAATATATGCAACAAATAACCTCAAAACATAATCACATCAATATACACATAAAAACATAAACTAGAAGTAATCGGGCCATTATATAGAGCAGTCAAACACTAACACTTACAGACTTCGAGGCGAGACTCCTTGAGCTTCTTGCAGTCAGCTGTAGGCACAACCCAAACCAGAACCATGCTCTGATACCAACTGAAACGTCCCTCACTCTTAAATTATTTTTAATTTAAAAGAGATCATAATTGCGGAAAAGAAAAATTTCTAAAACATTTTTCCTCATGAATTCCGTTCCTCGACTGTGGTTCCTCAACCTCAAGTCTCTTGATCAATCTAATAAACACTAGTACTAGGTTGGAAAGGCACTCCAGTACTCATCTGGAGCCCAGACCCGTCAGTTGGAAAGGCACTTCAGTACTTATCTGAAGCCCAGACCAGTCATTTTGATATGGCAAGCGGAACGTCTCCCGACCCCATATCCGTCATAGAAAAAACCACAATCAAGTCCCATCATTCTGCCCATAAATACTTTAAAAGTAATCATATGCACTTTAAATAGTCGAACATGCTAAAAATCATTTTCTAGGCCTTAAATTTCCATAAAATATTAAAAATCTCATAAATGATAAAAATTATTAAAAACAGTTCATAATATCCTTAAAATATTTGGTAAAGTCACTCATGAATTTTGGCAGCCCCTAGGACTCAATTTCCCAACTTTCCCGAAAATACCCCGAAAAGACCCACTCTGTGCGACAAAACCGTAAAAATCATATAAAATTAATTTCTTAACAAAATGACCTCAAACTTGGACCCACATAACCATAAATAGATGGTCTAGCTATTGGAACAAACCGCATTCAAAAAAGATGTCTGAGGTGACTACAGTGACGCTCGCAACCTTTCTGGTCGCGTGCAGGAACAATTCTGGGAGAGGTTAGAAACACAACTTCGAACCAGCCCCTTCCCTTGACTCCAGCACCCGACCTACCCCTCACACAGCCCATGGACGACCCTTAGGACCTATTTAACCCCTTTGAATCGAAACCTAAGCCATACTAGACTTCTCCTCCCTTCAAGATCCACCCTTGACAACCCCGACACAACCTCACTCACACCCACCAAACGGCCTTAACCCTCTCCTTCACCAAAGGCCCAGATCTGAACTAGGCTGCAAAATACATTTATGAATTACATTAAACAGTAAGATATGCATTAAAAGTGGATTCATCCAATCATCATATCATAAATCATCACACACATATACATAGGCTTGAAAGGTGCATTCAAGGAAGCTTTGTACTTGCCTTTCTTTGTGAAAACTTACAGCCAAGAAGTGATGTAGGCTTTGAGGAAGACAAGGAACACCACACCAAGCCAAGGAAAAAGCCTTAAGCCACCACAAAATTGGAGAGGCAATGGGGAGAGGGAGGTGTGCACTAAGGAATGTGGAGGGAGGCTTGCACTAGGGTTTTGGGGGAGGGAATTTGTTTACGTGTACTTGTAAGGGTGTGGTAGGTTATTAAGGGTAATTTACGGATAATTAGGTAGATTAGTGAGGGTAATTTAGGGATAATTAGGTAGATTAGTGGCAAAAGTTGTGTTTTTAAGGAATACTCAAAGGTGCTATTTAAATTTATAAAAGTGCTACTCCTCCACATTTAGAAACTTTGAATGAAAGTTTGGTAAAAATAAAATCCCCTCCTAGTCTATGATTTTCGAAAATAAGGGGTTGAAATAAGGTAAGAAGATTTGATTTTTAATAATGATGCAAGTTTGTGTAAAACTTATATTTTTTTGTAGCAATGGTGCTAATCATCCATAAGAATGAAATTCTCAATCCCTCATGGTTTGCAAAAAATTAAAAGTATTTTAAAAACGAAATTTCTTCCCAATGTTCACCTTCTAAAAATAGAAAGTTTCAAGGCATGGGGCATGACTTCGAGAATGAATTAAAAAAAATAAGAGTCCTTGGTGTCCTCGTCAACTCCTTTCCAACCTCGCATCATCTAAATCATGAATCTCAAAAAGAACTCGATGTCGGAATTAAATAAATTTCAAATAGCATAACTCATGCGGATAAATAAATAAAATAGTAAGGCATGCGATTTAGGTAGGAAAATTCCTAGGCGTTACAGAACAGCTCAGAGATCAGTTCATTAAAAGCAAAGCAGTTTGAACTTAAGCATATACGAGGAATGATTTAATCAAGTTCAAACTGATTTAATGCAACATCTACATCAAGACAGAGCTCAATTTAAGAAAATGTTGCAGCGCATTAAATGAAGCGAGCTCAAAGTCTACAAATCCTGAAATTACATTTATTGACATAGGACGCAAGGTACAGCCATCCCAGAACCTTTTTAGTAGACTTTTCAACGGCTGGAATATTGTGTCGAACAACGGATCAATCTGCACAAAGGCTTTATATATCAAGACAGTGAACAGAGCAAGCAGGAATGCGAATAGAATGAGCTAAAAAGAACACAAGTGCAGATAAGCACAAAACAGAGGGAAGAAAACAGCAAGGAAAAGCTTTCATAGAAGCACTTCCCAGTGTGTGAGAAAACAACCGAGAGAGTGTTGGATTTGTGTCTACAGATCAGAATCTAAGTTTTGATTCACACAAAATCTGCTTATATTGTACTAACGCTCTACGTGACATGCGCACTTGCTAAGAATGTAGTAGATGTGAAGATATCCAAACTGGAACGGTGAGGGGACGCCTGAGCTGGAGTGGTCGAAGATATCTAGCTGGAACAGTAAGGGGACGCTTAAGCTGGTACAGCAGTTTACTTTCAGAAGTACAGGGAACGCCAAGCTGGTTCACCAGCTTGGAGTAGGAGCAGCACGAAGAGCAGAGTTCAAGCACAGAATGTGGAAGTGCAGAACAGCTCAAGCGTAGATCAAGTGCAGCGTACAAGAGCAGTGATTGAGTGCGGAGCCGTATACAAGAGCAGTGATCAAGAGCACGCTTGATCATTGAGCACGGCTATAATCAGTTCTTCACAGGTATCTCAGTCCTTCGGAAGACTGAACCATGATTGACAGAGTGCTTGCTGATGATTTGGATGAGGTGTCTGAATGGATCAAGTAGACAAGCAAGTAACACTGGGGCTCGTGACGAGAAGAATAGAGCCTAGTTGTTTAAGGACAAACCAACTTGAAGTTAAGAAGACCAGCCGGGAGTAGAAAAACCAGCTGGCCGTACGATATCTGTGAGAAGCTTGATCTCACAGATATATCAACCAGCTGGTTGGCAATCAGCTGGGAATGGAGCAAAGCTGGAGCCTTGAAGCAGCTCAAGAGCAGGAAAGAGCAGAACAAGCTCAGCTGCAGACAAAAAGAGGCGCAGATGCAGGAGCTGCTCTAGAACATATTAAAGATAAAGAGCAACCAGCTTGATTAAGATGCCAGCTGAGGAACCCGATCTGGACAAACCGACCTGGGCAAAACAAAGCAGTTTGAACAAACATACAAAGACCAATTTTATTGGTTCAAACTGGTTTGTTTCGTCTTTTCCACATCAGGAACAAGCAAACAGAGCTCTATGTTAGCAAAGGCTGCAGAATCGTCGATGAAAAGAACTCAAGAAAAATAAAGCCTGCAACGCATTAAAAGCCAAAGGACACAAAGTATAAATGCGCCAGAAGAATTTTCAGCACGCCTACAACTTTGTGTCCAACGGACAAATCTGCTAAGCGGCTTTATATATATCAGGCGCATTTAAACAGATATGGGGCGCCATAGTAGAGAGAGTGTTGTGCAATCTAAAACAGAAGAATAGAACAAAGCACAACTAAGGGAATATAACAGATAATCAGCTCGGACAAGAGCACTTCCCAGTGTGTGAGAATACATTTGAGAGTGAGCATACACTGCATATTTCTCACACACAGATTCACTCACATATGAGAGCTGAGAGCTAAATTGTTGAGTTGAGTGAATCAAATCAGACTCTCCATTGTAGTCTTTGTACAGAGACGTTAAAAAAGTCTAGTTGTCTTCTGAACTGAGACGTTAAATAAGTGTGGGTTGTCTTTCGTACTGAGAGATAAAAGAAGTGGGTGTAGCCTTCTCACTGAGGCGTAAAAGATGTGTTGTTAGACACACATCCCGCGGGCTTAGTGTGCAGTGCTGTGGCTAGGAGTTCTTGCGACCGAGGTTAGTCGGAGTGGGTTGTAGCATAGGGACGCTGCAATCAAAGTCTTCTAGTGGAATCCTTCCCGATTGCGGAGGAAGAGGAGACATGGGAGAGTTTGCTCCGAACTTCCATAAACAAATCATCGTATTTCTTTATTTCTTTACTGCATTCATTCATGCGCACTGCATATTTATAACTGTGTTTAAAACTGTTTAAAAGGCTTTCAAATTTAATAGTGCAGTTTGAATTATTTCCGCATGATTTAAATTCATTACTCAATCTATATCTCGGTGCACAAGTATTCAAGAACACTGATCTATTACAGCTCAAGTAATAAATAACCAGATCGCTTGTTCTTTAATCGAGCTGGTTTCAACAACCAGGTAGAACCAGGCTCTTGCACTGCGCTGGTTTAGCACCAAGCTGGTCACACACAAAAGCGATTCGGTTTAGCATCCAGCTGGAACCAGCTTAGTCATCGCAATCTGATTTCAGCGTCTAGCTGGATACAGCGTCTGTTACTCGATCTGGTTATTCCCTCTAAGTGCTGGTTATTGACTAAATAACTTCTATACACTAACAGAGGGCAAATCGATTCTAATAAGTGGTATCAGAGCAGTTTGTTCTTGAATAGTGCATTTTATTTTCGAAAAATGTTTTAAACAGTTTTAAAATATTTTTCTGCTCTGATAGTCGTTCGAAAGCCTGTCTATGCTGCAAAATTTTTCAAAACTCATTATATGGATAGGGGGAGGAATGTCTATTGAATTTCAGAGCTATTTCTCGAAAGGAAAGAGCGGCAACATCTCTTCTAACGAGCTGACAGATTGCACGAGATCTGTGGACGCCAAGATCGGTAGGGCTGGACGAGGCTAAGTCGTAGGGAAAAATGGAAGAGATTCTATAAATTGAATCTTCTATTGCTCATCTGGTCAATATAAATGAGAAATTTTGAGTAGCATAGACTTTGTCTTCAAAATCTCATGCATGCATAATGTTTTCGACAAACTGTGAATGTCTATTGAATTTCAGAGCTATTTCTCGAAAGGAAAGAGCGGCAACATCTCTTCTAACGAGCTGACAGATTGCACGAGATCTGTGGACGCCAAGATCGGTAGGGCTGGACGAGGCTAAGTCGTAGGGAAAAATGGAAGAGATTCTATAAATTGAATCTTCTATTGCTCATCTGGTCAATATAAATGAGAAATTTTGAGTAGCATAGACTTTGTCTTCAAAATCTCATGCATGCATAATGTTTTCGACAAACTGTCTTCCTGTGCAAAATGTTTTTATTTCGAAAATAAAATTTCCCCATGCTCTGTTGAGGGGGAGTTTTGTTTTAAATATTAAGGGAAAGACAAGATTTCAAACCCTTTTTTATTCCCACAAAAAGAGGAAGAAATATTTTCAAACATAAACATACCTGCATATGTTTATCCAGATTTTGTGTAAATCAAAAAGGGGGAGATTGTTGGATCTGTGTCTATAGATCAGAATCTAAGTTTTGATTCACACAAAATCTGCTTCTATTGTACTAACGCTCTACGTGACATGCGCAGCTTGCTAAGACTGGAGTAGACGTGAAGATATCCAAACTGAAACAGTGAGGGGACGCCTGAGCTGGACTGATCAAAGATATCTAGCTGGAACAGTAAGGGGACGTCCAAGTTGGTACAGCAGTTTACTTCCCGAAGTGCAGAGAACACCAAGCTGGTTCACCGGCTTGGAATAGGACCAGCACGAAGAGCAGAGTTCGAGCGCAGAATGTTGAAGTGCAGAACAACTTATGAGCATATCAAAGTGCAGCGTACAAGAGCAGTGATTGAGTGCGGAGCCGTATACACGAGCAGTGATCAAGTGCACGCTTGACCATTGAGCACGGCTATAATCAGTTCTTCACAGGTATCTCAGTCCTTGGGAAGACTGAACAGAACTGATTGACAGTGCGCTTGCTGATGATTTGGATGAGGTGTCTGAATGGATCAAGTAGACAAGCAAGTAACGCTGGGGCTCGTGACGAGAAGAATATAGCCCAGTTGGTTAAGGAAAAACCAACTTGAAGTTAATAAGACCAGCCGAGAGCAGACAAACCAGCTGGCCGTACGATATCTATGAGAAGCTTGATCTCACAGATATATCAACCAGTTGGTTGGCAATCAGCTGGGAATGGAGCAAAGCTGGAGCCTTGAAGCAGCTCAAGAGCAGGAAAGAGCAGAACAAGCTCAGCTGCAAACAAAAATAGGCGCAGATGCAGGAGCTGCTCTAGAACAGATTAAAGATAAAGAGCAACCAGCTTGTTGAAGATGCCAGCTGAGGAACCCGATCTGGACAAACCGACCTGGGAAAAACAAAGCAGTTTGAACAAACATACAAAGACCAATTTTATTGGTTCAAACTGGTTTGTTTCGTCTTGTCCACATCAGGAACAAGCAAACAGAGCTCGATGTTAGCAAAGGATACAGAATCGTCGATGAAAAGATCTCAAGACAAATAAAGCATGCAACGCATTAAATGCCAAAGGACACAAAGTATAAATGCGCCAGAAGACTTTTCAGAACAGCTACAACTTTGTGTCCAACGGACAAATCTGCTAAGAGGTTTTATATATATCAGGCGCAATGAAACAGATATGGGGCGCCATAGTAGAGAGAGAGTGTTGTGCAAATCCTAAAACAGAAGAACAGAAGAAAGCAGAACTAAGGGAAGATAACAGATAATCAGCTCGGACAAGAGCACTTCCCAGTGTGTGAGAATACATTTGAGAGTGAGCGTACACTGTATATTTCTCACACACAGATTCACTCACATATGAGAGTTGAGAGCTAAATTGTTGAGTTGAGTAAATCAAATCAGACTCTCCATTGTAGTCTTTGGACAGAGACGTTAAACAAGTCTAGTTGTCTTTTGCACTGAGACGTTAAAGAAGTGTGTGTTGTCTTTCGCACTGAGACGTAAAAGAAATGTGAGTAGCCTTTCTCACTGAGGCGTAAAATAAGTGTTGTTAGACACACAAATTGCGGGCTTAGTGTGCAGTGGTGTGGCTAGGAGTTCTTGTAGCCGAGGGTCGTCGGAGTGGGTTGTAGCGTAGGGACGCTACAATCAAAGTCTTCTAGTGGAATCCTTCCCGATTGCGGAAGAAGCGGAGACGTTGGAGAGTTTGCTCCGAACTTCCATAAACAAATCATCGTATTTTTTTACTGCTTTACTGCATTCATTCATACGCACTGCATATTTATAACTATGTTTAATACTGTTTAAAAGGCTTTCGAATTTAAGAGTGCAGTTTGAGTTATTTCCACATGATTTAAATTCATTACTCAATCTGTATCTCGGTGCACAAGTATTTAAGAACACTGAGCTATTACAGCTCAAGTACTAAATAACCAGATCGCTTGTTCTTTTATCGAGTTGGTTTCAACAACCAGCTAGAACCAGGCTCTTGCATTGCGCTGGTTTAGCGCCGAGCTGGTCACACACAAAAGCGATTCGGTTTCAGCATCCAGCTGGAACCAGCTTAGTCATCTCAATCTGGTTTCAGCGTCTAGCTGGATCCAGCGTCTGTTACTCGATCTGGTTATTCCCTCTAAGTGCTGGTTATTGACTAAATAACTTCTATACACTAACAAAGGGCAAATCGATCCTAACAAGTTATATCAGAGCAGGTTGTTCTTGAATAGTTCATTTTCTTTTCGAAAAATATTTTAAACAGTTTTAAAATATTTTTCTGCTCTGATAGTCCTTCAAAAGCCTGTCTATGCTGCAAAATTTTTCGAAACTCATTATATGGATAGGGGGAGGAATGTCTATTGAATTACATAGCTATTTCTCGAAAGGAAAGAGCGGCAACATCTCTTGTGACGAGCTGACAGATTGCACGAGATCTGTGGACGCCAAGATTGGTAGGGCTGGGCGAGGCTAAGCCTTAGGGAAAAATGGAAGAAATTCTATAAATTGAATCTTCTATTGCTCCTCTGGTCTATATAAATGAGAAATTTTGAGTAGCATAGACTTTGTCTTCAAAATCTCATGCATGCATAATGTTTTTGACAAACTGTCTTCCTGTGCAAATGTTTTTATTTCGAAAATAAAATTTCCCCATGCTCTGTTGAGGGGGAGTTTTGTTTTAAATATTAAGAGGGAGAAAATATTTCAAACCCTTTTTTATTCCCACAAAAAGAGGAAGAAATATTTTCAAACATAAACATACCTGCATATGTTTATCCAGATTTTTTATAAATCAAAAAGGGGGAGATTGTTGGATCTGTGTCTACAGATCAGAATCTAAGTTTTGATTCACACAAAATCTGCTTCTATTGTACTAACGCTCTACGTGACATGCGCAGCTTGATAAGACTGGAGTAGACGTGAAGATATCCAAACTGGAACAGTGAGGGGACGCCTGAGCTGGACTGGTCAAAGATATCTAGCTGGAACAGTAAGGGGACGTCCAAGCTGGTACAGCAGTTTACTTCCAGAAGTGCAGAGAACACCAAGCTGGTTCACCGGCTTGGAAAAGGAGCAGCACGAGGAGCAGAGTTCAAGCACAGAATGTTGAAGTGCAGAACAACTTATGAGCATATCAAGTGCAGCGTACAAGAGCAGTGCTTGAGTGCGGAGCCGTATACACGAGCAGTGATCAAGTGCACGCTTGACCATTGAGCACGGCTATAATCAATTCTTCACAGGTATCTCAGTCCTTGGGAAGACTGAACCAGAACTGATTGACAGTGTGCTTGATGATGATTTGGATGAGGTGTCTGAATGGATCAAGTAGACAAGCAAGTAACACTGGGGCTCGTGACGAGAAGAATAGAGTCCAGCTGGTTAAGGACAAACCAGCTTGAAGTTAAGAAGAACAGTCGGGAGTAGACAAACCAGCTGGCCGTACGATATCTGTGAGAAGCTTGATCTCACAGATATATCAACCAGCTGGTTGGAAATCAGTTGGGAATCAAGAGCAGGAAAGAGCAGAACAAGCTCAGCTGCAGACAAAAGAGGCGCAGATGCAGGAGCTGCTCTAGAACAGATTAAAGATAAAGAGCAACCAGCTTGATGAAGATGCCAGCTGAGGAACCCGATCTGGAAAAATCGACCTGGGCAAAACAAAGCAGTTTGAACAAATATACAAAGACCAATTTTATTGGTTCAAACTTGTTTGTTGTTCACATCAGGAACAAGCAAACAGAGCTCGATGTTAGCAAAGACTACAGAATCATTGATGAAAAGATCTCAGGACAAATAAAGCCTGCAACACATTAAAATCCAAAGGACACAAAGTACAAATGCGCCAGAACACTTTTCATAACAGCTACAACTTTGTGTCCAACGGACAAATCTGCTAAGCGGCTTTATATATATCAGGCGCAATGAAACAGATATAGGGCTCCATAGTAGAGAGAGTGTGTTGTGCAAATCCTAAAACAGAAGAACAAAAGAAAGCACAACTAAGGGAAGATAACAGATAATCAGCTCGAACAAGAGCACTTCCCAGTGTGTGAGAATACATTTGAGAGTGAGCGTACACTGTATATTTGTCACACACAGGTTCACTCACATATGAGAGCTGAGAGCTAAATTGTTGAGTTGAGTAAATCAAATCAGACTCTCCATTGTAGCCTTTGGACAGAGACGTTAAACAAGTCTAGTTGTCTTTTGCACTGAGACGTTAAAGAAGTGTGGGTTGTTTTTCGCACTGAGACGTAAAAGAGTGTGTGTATCCTTTCTCACTGAGGCGTAAAAGAATTATTGTTAGACACACAGCTTGCGGGCTTAGTGTACAGTGGTGTGGCTAGGAGTTCTTGTGTCCGAGGATCGTTGGAGTGGGTTGTAGCGTAGGGACGCTACAATCAAAGTCTTCTAGTGGAATCCATCCTCATTGCGGAAGAAGGGGAGACGTAGAAGAGATTGCTCCGAACTTCCATAAATAAATCAGCGTATTTCTTTACTGCTTTACTGCATTCATTCATACAAAGTGCATATTTATAATTGTGTTTAAAACTATTTAAAAGGCTTTATAATTTAAGAGTGCAATTTGAGTTCTTTCCGCATGATTTAAATTCATTACTCAATCTATATCTCGGTGCACAAGTGTCAGGCCTCGTGCTCTACTCAGAGTTAAACCACGCAAACATAGCGGAAGCATACAAAAAGTGGCTTAAAATTTTCGCTTTTGGCCTGACGTTTTAAAACATATTATTTATAATATAATCATACTTAAAATATCTCAGTTTACAAATACACGATACAAGAGTACAACATTTATACAAACACAAATACCAGTACTACTACAGATACACAATCCCACAAGCACAGGGCAATCCCCGGCTAACAGTACTAGTACATATATGCTATACGCTAACTGGAACACTCTATCCACCTCCTGAGGCACCTCCAGCTGGGTCAAAGCCACGACAAGAAGAGAAACCTGGGAAACCTGAAAACACACATAGGCAACAAAACACCAGCCCCAGAGGGACCTCGGGGTCAAACCCCAGTACGGAGAGCAGCCATAAACAGCATAAGGAAGGCAACAGCAAATATGAAAATGCTATGCAAACAAACAACTCCACCTGTTGTTGCCCACTCATGAGATGTGGGAGCTACCCACTCCGCTCATAGCGGCTAACAAAACCAGCAGGGAGAAGAGGTACGGGAGTTAACCGCTCAGCCTCCAAGGTATACGGGAACTACCGCTCGTCCTTGTGTTGGCGGAAGTGGCGGATCCGGATCTCGTTTACCCCGGGCGCAGCGGAAGATAAAATTTTGCCCCGGAAACGTACAATACATATCTAAAATCAATGATAAACATACATAGGATGTTTGAATTGTTACCTTGCTGGCGTCTAGGCGCCTGGCTCCAACCAGATTCACAGGGAATTCTGGCTCTTGAAATGTAGGCGGCGGTAGATCCTCCTAATCAGGTCCACGACCGGAAACAAGAATCCTCCGTCAGTCTGCACTAGAAGAGCTGACGAATTTTGCCACGGACGGAATCACCTCGAAAATACGATCGGAACAAGTCCGATCAAGGCGGCGGCCGTGAGGTGGTCGAGGGAGAGGGGGCGGTGCTTGTGAGGTTGGAGGCTAGGGTTGATGTGAGTTGGTGTGTTATGATTGTAGCCCTAGGTCATATCAACATATAGACCTATGATGGGCTTGAACCGGCCCATTGGACTTGGGTCAGGCCCAGGTCCATATGAACATTCGGTTCATTTAAATCACTGCGGTTTCATCATAACTCCGATCGACGATCAGACCGGACCGATCTACTCAGTTTCCAAAACTGAATATTATGATGCGAAAAACAATTTTTCAGATCACCTAGTCCAAAATTACAGTTTAGCCCCTCAACTTTGGGAAATCGCAATTTGACCCCTGTTGACTTTTAGAAAGTCGCACTCCCTAAAATTCTCCTCCTACGCTCAACACATTGAGCTCAGTTTCCGTGCGGGAATCGTGAATCCAGTACTTGTGTGACCCTCAATGGTTCATGGATACAGCTAGCCGTGGGCCCACAACCATTGTGACTCCGAAATCATAATTTCGGACTTGCCGATCATGGTAAGGCTCCTAGCAACATCGCCCCATGATCCCCTAGGTATCACTGATAGTGCCTGCAAGAACCAGTTGGTCGTGGTTAGAGTACAGTACGATCATTTCAACACATATATCCCGATCAGATCAACGACCATTGGTAAATCGAGAGTCGCTAAAGATCCTATAGCTATGCATAGATTTTGGAGATCAAATAGTTACATCGCGAGTGTTACTAGGTAAACCCATTTACCTAAAACACATCCAGTACTCTGGCCAGAGATTTATCACACTATTATCTCCTGAGATAGCATAGGATATCCACGCATGAAAGCGAGCGGTGAATCCTCGACAACGAAGCATCGACTCCTACATGCATCGGGACCTCACCCACATCACATCAACATACAATACAAGGAATGTCACAGCGCTTTTAACTACCTTCTTATACACACATGGCTCCTAGGGATTCTTGATGAAATTCCTTAATTTAATTATTTCATCGAATCTCAGGTTCCAACTCCTCGATGCTTGTTTGAGACCGTAGATCGATCTCT
>KV017514.1:36589-47740 GCA_001598015.1 Dorcoceras hygrometricum | reverse complement strand
TTCGGCACTAGAAAGACGTTAGACAACCAAGTAGGGAAATGTACCTCTCTGATATGGCCCGCCTGCAACAGGTCCTCGACCTAACTCCTAATCACTGCGTCTTTCTCGGGCCCGAAGTGCCTTCTCTTCTGAATAACGGGCCGAGAGCCCGAGGAGACATTCAACCGATGCTCCATCACTTCACGCTTGACCCCCTTTAGATCGGACGGTGACCAAGCAAAAACATCCTTGTTCTTCTCCAAACACTGAACCAACTGCCCTCGCACCTCCTCGGGAAGGGACTTAGCAATTTTCACAATCCCAGACGGAGGATCAAGGACCACCTCTTCTTCCTCATCCTCGGTAGTCAACTGAAAGTCCTCCTCAACCAAATTCACGCCTCTGTCTTCCCGAGCCCTAGGATGGTCTTGAGCTCGAGACTTAGCAACCTTCTGCTCCACTCTTACCTCCTCAACATAACACTTCCTCGCCATCTTACGATCCCCGAGGACTTCCCCTACTGAATCTCCCACGGGGAACTTGATCTTCTGGTGTAAGGCCGAGGCCACAGCCGAGAAAGCAGCCATGGCTGGCCTCCCGAGAATAACATTTTAGTAAGAAGGTGCATCCACCATAGTAAACTCCACCATCTTGGTCTTCCTGCATTCGCCCGAGCCGAGCGACATTGGTAACCGAACAGCCCCTACCGGCTGTAAATAATCCCCTGTGAATCCATACAAAGGCGTGTGCACTGGCTCCATATGGTATTCCCCAAGATCCATTTGATCCACCGCGCTCTTGAAGAATACATTGACCGAGCTCCCCGAGTCCACGAAAATACGGGCCACTTCATAGTTTGCAATCATAGCCCGGATGACTAGAGCGTCATTATGTGATTCCGCATCCAGAGGCATGTACTCGGGACCGAAGGAGATGGTAGGTCCCGAGCGCCTCTCCCCGACCTCCATGGCTTCCATCCGTCGACACCTCGTCTTTCTCGATGGTAGGTCCCGAGCGCCTCTCCCCGACCTCCATGGCTTCCATCCGTCGACACCTCGTCTTTCTCGCCCTGTTGGAATCCCCATCAGTGGGTCCTCCTGAAATCATATTAATAAATTCTCGGGGCTGAGGCGTTCTTCACTCTCCTCGGTTAGGCTGCTGGCCCTATCCCCGAGGTGTCCTGTCCTGACCAGGGGCTCTGTTGTTAAACTGCCTGTCATCCTCCCGACGAGGCCTCTTCTCCCACCGACGTGGCTTGTCGGCCACCAGCGCTGCGCGCACGTCGGGGTTATTCTGCATGATCCGCTCTAACTCCTGATCCCAGAGCCGACATTCCGTGGTAGTGTGACCATAGTCTCTGTGGAAATCATAGAACTTGTCTGACTTCGGATTCCTCGGGGCCCCATCACTACCTCGAGGACGTTGGACGACTTTCCTCTCATCAAAAATCTCAAGAGCCCGAGCTTTGCTCACTTTCAAAGGTGTTCGAGCAGTAAACTCCCCCAACAACAAGGGGGCTCTTGTCTAACCGGCCTCGGCTGAGGTCTCTCCACCCGAGCATCCCGACCAGCCCGTGGTGGCGGCCTCTGTTCGTTCTTCCTCGAGGACTGTATCTCCTCCACATTAACATACTTTTCTGCCTTGGTCAGAAGCTCATCAAATATCTTCGGGGGCTTCTTGACCAGTGACTTAAAGAAATAACCCCCTGAAACCCCTGGGTGAATGCCCCGATCAGGGGGTCGGGCGTATCATATGGCACCTCGATGATGGTTCCATTGAAGAGCCGAATATACTCCCGAAGAGTCTCATGTTCCTTCTTCTTCACAGTAAACAGATTCAAGGTCGTCAGAGGCTTCTTCTTGATGCTAGCAAACTGATGGAGAAACGCCTGACTGAAATCCTAAAAACACTTTATACTCCCCGCTGGTAGGAGATTGAACCATTGCTGGGCAGCTCGGACCAGAGTGATGAGAAAGATCCTGCACTTGATAGGGTCGGAGTATCGGTGGAGAAGTGCAGCGTTCTCAAATCGGGACAGATGCTCCTCGGGATCTCCCATCCCGTCATATTCTCCCACATTTGGATATTTGAAGTGTTGGGGCAGGTCGGCCTCCAGCACCTCAATAGAGAAGGGAACCTCCCGAGCAGGTGGGGGAGGAGGCGCTGAGCTCCTTTCCTTCTTCAGATTCTCTAATTCCTCACGCATCCTCCTCATCTCCTCGGCTTGCTGATCGAGATTGGGTTGTGGTTGTGGCGTAGGTTGACTTGCCAATATTTGCGCCACAGTGGTGGCTACCAACTCAGCTATCTGGACGGGGGTAAGAGTGGGATTCTCCGACCCCTGAGTGGTACTCTCCGTGTTACTGTTCTCCCCACTACGGTGAGCTCTAGTCCTCTTTGGTGGCATCTTATATCTTCTTCTACGATTCCCACAGACGGCGCCAATTGATGTAACCAAATAGTTCAGCCGACGAGCTATCACCACGTCGAGGACCTCGGTCACGTCGGGCGTCGGGAACTGGAGAGTATGTGCATATACCTGCAACCAACGAACACTCGTCAGAGGGCGCCGGAAGTGTGTCCGGCAAAGCCCCTCCGATGCTTAAGTCAGCCGTGCGCGAGAGGAAACGAGAGCAAATATAACTGTGTACGAGAGTGTGCAAGAATGAGTGAATGAATACAAAGGAGCAAACCAGGTGGTATTTATAGAGGGGCTAAGTCGTTGGAGAAGTGCGGAGATCTTGGGTGGGCGAGATCTTCTCCGTGATCTCCGGGGATTTTGTTATGCAAACAAGGAAAGTCGTATCGCCTTCGGACTCTCTAAAGAAGAAAACAAGTATCGTATCTGGATCTTCTAAAGAATGAAAGACGTACCCAGAGAGGATTCTTCAGTATGTCGGGTCGGGGTCCTCGGGAGTTACCCCGAGCTCAAATTGCTTCCTCGATACCTTAGCTCCTCCCCATGACGTAGATGCTCGGGCGCCTCCCGAGGCGTGACTCTCGAGCAGGTCTCAAGGCCTCGGCCAGGACTCCCGAGCTGCGCGCGTGTTCCTTGGTTGCTCTCGCCTTAGATGATGTAGGTAGTGCTGATGGTGAAGTGCTCAGTCCTCGGGTCCCGAGGTGATTATGGGGGGCATCATTTATGAAACAGCAAATAACTGAAACGTCGTAAGAAAATTAAAAATATTATCGGTTGTAATTCCTAAAATTATTTGGTCGTAGTTAAATGTATACTTATAGCTACGGGACAGTATTTAAATGGATCCGATTAAAATAGTTTTCCGATCTATTTGCAAATTAAACAACTCTATCCGATCCAAGACTGATACCAAATCTGTTCCAAAGCCTACATATTTAATTTATTCAATGATTAAATTATGCAATTTATGGTTTGATACTGTATTGATCCTGTCCAATAATCATCACTTATTTATCGGAACAAGAACTTGGACTAAAAAAAATCACAAACAACTCTACCAAATAAAGCTAAATCTTTTTTTCCCAAAATTTTTTTCTCGCGTTATCTTTGTTATAAGTACATTATGGATTATTTTCTTCGAATTTCGTTTTTTTTTTAAAAGTTAACCCATTAGTGGGCTAACCCCCTGTATAGGTCAGAGGCCCCTTGGCCCATACATGTGATAAATCGAGGGATATGCACGAGTAGGCAGGGCCCGAGGGAGAGGACCCATATAACGGACTAATTCCCAGAGCATATCCCCACAATATTTCAGTGGGGAATATTCTCCACAAGATAATCGAATCCGTGAAGTCAGGGAAGTTATTCCCACATCACCCCAGGTCTTACCAACTCGCCTGTGTCCCTGGGGGCTTTTCTTCGAATTTCTTGTAATAAACAATCTCCCAATAGACTCACACGCTAGGCCTTTTTCATTCTTCACCGTAGAACTGAAAAAGATTAGCAAAAATAATTTAAAGTCCGTGAATTCTACAATCTGACATATATCGCCTTTAGAAACGGTGGGACTATCCTTTTTTCATAAAAAAAAACCATTCACACATACAGATTAGGCGTGACAAATTTTGAATAAATAAAAAAAAGGCATGAACCACTTTACAAATGTTGGAATTGTGAGCATATTTCAATCATTTGATGAATCAAAACTTGTTGTTATGTTTCAAATAAATTTACTTGATTGCGTAGATGTTGGTCCCGCTACACGAGGTACCAGATCGCAAAAACGCTCTGATACCAATTGTTGGAATCGAATTTCGGGGGTGTGCGTGAACTCTGCCACAACTAACGTAGGCTCTCACAGCCCAAAACACCAACCCCGAGAGTTACGTGAATTTTAAAATTACAAGTTGAAAACCAGCACGCAACTGCGAAACCAGATCGGTGTGAAGCTGGACCAACAGCTCTGCGAGCTGGTCCGGATTATCAGCAGCTCTGGGAGCTGGTTTAACACAGACGATCTTGTTCCTTAAATCTTGACCTGCAATACCTCAGTGCTCTTGAATGTTTGTGCACCGAGATACAGATTGAGTTATGAGTTAAAATCATGCGGAAACAACTCAAACTGAACTCTTATAATCGAAAGCTTTTAAACAATTTTATGTGTAGTAAACAAATATGCAATGCTTGAATGTAAAAGCAGTAAGCAGTAAAGAAATACGCTGCAATTTGTTTATGGAAGTTCGGAGCAGAATCTCCTACATCTCCCCTTCTTCCGAAATCAGGAAGGATCCACTAGAAGGCTTTGATTGCAGTGACCCTCGCAACAACCCACTCCTACGACCAACAGCCGCAAGAACTCCTAGCAGCCACCACTACACACCAGCCCGCAAGCTGCGTGTGTCTAACTCACTTCTTTACTGCCTCAGTGAGAAAGGCTACAGATACTTCTTTAACGTATCAGTGCGAAAAGACTTATTTAGCGTCTCTATCCAAAGACTACAATGGAGAGTTTATTTTTGATTCACTCAGCTAATCTAATCAGATCTCTCAAATATATGTGAGTGAATCGTGTGTGAGATTTATAGTATAAGTACAATCTCTCAAAGATAAAATCTCACACACTGGGAAGTGCTCCTGTCCGAGTTGGTTATACCAATGTCTTCCCAGATCTTGTGTTGTGTGTTCCTCGGTTTTTACATTTTGGTTCACACAACACTTCGCTCTTCTTGCGCTCTTCTTTCGTTTTGTGCACCTCACTCTTTCTTTTTCGCGCTCTGCTCTTGTTATTTATAGCCTGACTTGGAGATTAATCCGTTGGACACAAAGTTGTAGCCGTTGAAAGTCTTCTGACACTGTTGTACTTTGCGTCCTTTATCCATAATGCATCTGCAGGCTATTTGGCTTTTAGCACGTGAGCACTGTACTTTGAGAAGACAATACAAGCATGTTGATTTGAATACTGTACAACATTTGTCGTATAGTCTTGTATTCAAATCGTTTTGCTCGTAGATTTTGTTAGAGTAGATGCCCAACTAGCCAACTTGTGGCGTGCGGGTTTTATTGACTCTTGTATATGAAAATCTTTATATATGTTATTCGCATTTCTTTATGGCATTATTTATTTTCATTATGTTACATGATGTTAACAATTGTGTTGGATAAAGACCTAGAATGCACCATAGTGTATGTTAGATGTGATAGTGGATATGATGGCTATAATGAAACACATCTAATAGTCACTGTGTATTCTGAATTCTTTCCTAGTCGATTGGGCCGTCAAAATGAGGATAAGGCCGCCCGAGCTTGAGACTAGCATCTACGATGCGAAGTACCATGTTTCATTGGTAGGGAACATTGTGATGTTCTGAGCATGCAGATGGATAGTGACCTGGTGATCTATCGAACTATCCTCGATCGGACTTTCCAAGTGGTTACCATTTGTCGAGTGGATAAGTCTGAGGTCTTTGTTGTACTGATTAGTCCTCACTACTCGAAACGTCATTGAGACTCTACATGATAGGCGTCTCACTTTGACCCGTTTGCCGACTCATTTGGGGTCATTAGGCGGCGGGATTGGGTGAGGTCCCGATGCATGTAGGAGTCGATGCTTCGTTGTCGAGGATTCACCGCTCGCTCTCATGCGTGGATATCCTATGCTATCTGAGGGGGATAATAATGTATAAATCTCTGTCCAGAGTACTGGATGTGTTTTAGGTAAATGGGTTTACCTAGTTACACTCGCGATGTCACTATTCGATCTCCAAGATGTATGCATAGCTATCGGATCTCTAGCGACTCTCGATTTACCAATGGTCGTTGATCTGATCGGGATATATGTGTTGAAAGGACCGTACTGTATGCTAACCACGACCAACTGGTTCTTGCAGGCACTTTCAGTGATACCTTGGATATCCTATGCTATCTGAGGGGGATAATAATGTATAAATCTCTGTCCAGAGTACTGGATGTGTTTTAGGTAAATGGGTTTACCTAGTTACACTCGCGATGTCACTATTCGATCTCCAAGATGTATGCATAGCTATCGGATCTCTAGCGACTCTCGATTTACCAATGGTCGTTGATCTGATCGGGATATATGTGTTGAAAGGACCGTACTGTATGCTAACCACGACCAACTGGTTCTTGCAGGCACTTTCAGTGATACCTAGGGGATCATGGGGCGATGTTGCTAGGCGCTTTACCATGGTCCATTGGGCAAGTCCAAAATTGTGATTTCGGAGCCACAATGGTTGTGGGCCCACGGCTAGCTGTATCCCTGAACCATTGAGGGTCACACAAGTACTGGATTCATGATTCCCACATAGAAACTGAGCTCAATTTGTTGAGCATAGGAAGAGGATTTTAGGGAGTGCGACTTCCTAAAAGTCAACAGGGGTCAAATTGCGATTTCCCGCTGTTGAGGGGCAAAACTGTCATTTTGGACTAGGTAATCTGAAAAATTGTTTTTCACATCATAACGTTCAGTTTTGGAAACTGAGTCGATCGGTCCGATCTGATCGTCGATCCGAGTTATGATAAAACCGCAGTGATTTAAATGAACCGAATGTTCATATGGACCTGGGTATGACCCAAGTCCATTGGGCCGGTTCAAGCCCATGTACCATCTTTATTTAGTTAAGTTGGTTTAGGGCTTAATCACAAGACACACAACTATTAAACCCTAGCCTCCAAAACTAGATCTTGGCCGCCCCTCCTCTCCCAAAATCGCCGCCGCCGCCGGCCACCACCATCGCCGTCGCCGCCGCCGCCGTGTGATCGGACTTGTTCCGATCAGTTTTTCGAGGAGTTTTCCGTCCGTGCCAGAATTCGTCAGTCCTTCTAGTTCAGGCTGACGAAGGTGTCTTGATTCCGGTCGTGGACCTGATTAGGAGGATCTACCGCCGCCTACAATTCAAGAGCCAGATTTCCTTGCAAATTCTGGTTGGAGCCAGGCGCCTAGACGCCAGCAAGGTAAAGATTCAATGAACGCCCTATGAATGTTTATAGGATTGTTTCAATGTATTGAACGCATCTCGGGGCATAATTTAAATTTTCGCTGCGCCTCCGGGAAGCGGGATCCGGATCCGTCACTGTATGCCTACAGTGGTATCAGAGCTCAGGCTCGGATCCTTCAATACATAATTGTGCCATATTGTATCGAATCTCGAAATTTGAAATCAAAAAAATTTTTTTGCATGCCGGCCGTGGCGCCGCCGCGCATGGCGTCGCCTGTCAGGCCCCGTGCTAATTACCAACAATTAACACAAAATAAGCGCATAATTACGGAAGCTTAAAATCAGGGCTTAAAAATTTTTCGAAATACAAAGGCCTGAACTTCAAATCATACGTTCAAAATATTCGATATTCAAAATAGAAGTTTACTCAACTCGATACAGCAAGTAACCACATAAATCAATTCAAAAGATAGATCCCCAAATACATGATAACACGGGGCATCCCCCGGTTCAATACATATCATAAGTAAACTGGGACTCAGGGATGCGGGGATCGACCAACTGAACTTCCACTCGGTCCAGCTTGGTTACCTGAAACTCCTGCAAATGGGTAACACAGACCCAAACAACAAAAGCAGGAAAAGAAAATACGAGGTCAAGCCTCAGTACGAAGAGCTATCAAAGCAGAAAACATACAACAAGCTATAATCAATGCTATGAATGCATGAGGGCTATCAAAAAGTCGGATAGCTAGACCAGTATATCAACTGGCAACTCTACCGCGCGTGGCGCCCAATCGCGGGCTGCTTCCCCACGCACGGTTGCGCAATCGATGGCCAGGAGGTGGTCGGACGTGGGCTGCTGGACTCGCGCATGGCCGCGGGCGTGGCGCCATGCTTGGCGCGACGGGAGGCTCGAACGTGCGGCCATGCGCCGCACGTTATTTGATGGCGGCGGCCGCCACCGTGCGGCCGTCGTCCGGCGTCTCTCCGGCAGTGCTGCGACGCTAATTTTCTTCTAGGTTTTGTTCGGGCCTGTCCCGGGCAGCCCATGAAGTTTTTGGGCCAATATTCGATATTGGGCAAATTTTGGTCGATTTTGAAATTTTTGAGATTTTGGGCCTAAAATCGTTTTAAGCCCAATATGATGCAATTAAAATTACAAAATATGATTTTAGTTATGAAATATGATTTTATAATTAAAATATGATTTTGTTGATTAAAATATGATTTTGTCGACAAAATGCGATTTTATTTATAAAATGCGATTTTATAATTAAAATATGATTTTGTGGATAAATATCAAATTTGATTTGATTATTTAAATTTATGCAAATTAATTAGATTGATTGTATGTTTGGGATGATCGAGAACCGTGCCCAATGTGTTAGGTGTATGCTATAGGTTTTGCGATTTCGGTTGTAATATATTGTTGATTTATCTTTATAAAGTGGGTCTGTTTGTGGCCCGTTCCCACCCCTTGAGAATTGTATCCCTTACTTGTCATGGAAATTTAAATGTAAATTACTAGATTTAGTGGGAGGACATCTGAAGACGGTGGATATGACGATCAAAGATATTGAAGACCGAAGATCTGTAAAACCGGAAGCAATTGTAATAGGATTGCATTTCATATTGCATTTCACCTAGGACTGGACCCAGGTCCGTGATTGGCAACCACGGACCGCATAGCTCTCGCGATCGATCATCCCAAAGTTTATTTATATTCGATATATGTTGAATCCGCATGTTTTAAATTATGATTTAAAATTGCATGAGACCAAATTTTTCAAAAATAAAATCCCTCGTTTTAAATATGATTTAACACTGATATCAAGATTAAAAGTTTATTCGATAAACTAAGGGGATTTAAATCTGTTTAAATTATCCCTACCTTCCATCAACAATGGGTGTACGCCGACGCTACCCGCATACATGGCCCGGCTCATATTATTGAGGGGGTTATGTATGCCGGAAAGCTATACACGTCATTGACACCTGTTGTGAGTCGGTTGGAACTCCATTTAACGTTGGCTCATATTATTGGGGACGTTAAGGGGACCGTCCTTCACGACTCAACATTGATGGATCATCTTGACACGTGATAGTAAACGACGTCATATTATTGGGCCCTTACTGGACGTGAGGTGAATACATGGAGGTTGCACCGGTTGCAATTGAACTCTACCTTTTAAGGGTCATGGTTGGCTGATATTATTCGGGACCATGATCACTTGATTGGACTCTGTGTACCCACTACGGAAACTTGCTTTCCCGATTTCATTAGAGGGTGGTGAAATCGTTAAAATAGTGGGAGGATAATTCACAAAACTAAATGACCTTGTTTTATGTCTTAGTGCTTTTCATATATATTTAGTAATGCATGTCCGTTTTTCTTTTCAGTATAAACTGCTTTATAATGTCTTCGATCAAAAACCCACTCGCTGCTATACTGGATAGCAAAAAGTTTTCCGGTCTGAACTACCAAGACTGGCTTCGAAACCTCAACATTGTGTTGGCTTCGGAGAAACTTCTCTATACGATAGAGAAGAGCCCTCCAAAGGAAGCCCCTGCCGATATCAGCCCTGAGGAGCTGGTTACGCTTAAAAAATGGTGGGACGACGAGCTTAAGACTCGATGCTATGTGATGGCATCGATGTCCAATGAAATGCAACGGCGCTTTGAGAAGACGAAGTATGCTGCTGACATACTCTTTCATCTCAAGGAACTGTATGGGGAGAACTCTCGACATGAGAGGTTCACCGCTGTCAAGGAGCTTATGACGAGCCGCATGCGCGATGGGACTTCGGTCCGCGAGCATGGGGTTCGTATGATTGGGCTCGTTGAAAAGCTTGCGAACCTTGATATAACACTTCCACACGAGCTGTCTGTGGATGTGCTTCTCCTCTCACTACCCGCTGCATTCGACCCTTTGTGGTCAACTTCAACATGAACAAGCTGGCAGCCACCCTTGAAGAGGTGGTTAACATGCTGGTCGTGTTTGAGGGAACCATAAAGAAGGACAAGCCCGTCCTCCTTATGGGCTCTTCTTCCTCTACGAGGAAGGGGCCCAGACGCAAGGGTAAGAAGCGTTCTGCCCCTGCGAAAGAGGAAAAGCCCACTAAGAAGCCCAAGGCAAAGGCTTCCAAGCCAAACAAGTCCGAGGATGTTTGCCACCACTGCAACAAGCCTAGGCACTGGAGGAGAAACTGCAAGGAGTACCTCAAGCAGTTGCGAACTGCAAAAGGTATGTTCTATATCGAAATAAATATGTCTCTTAATTCGACTTCTTGGGTACTTGATACCTGATGTGGATCTTGTTAGAGTAGATGCCCAACTAGCCAACTTGTGGCGTGTGGGTTTTATAGACTCTTGTACAAACAGTCTTTATATATGATATTCGCATTTACTTATATGGCATTCTTTACTTTCATTATGTGTGTAATGATTTACAATTGCGTTGAGTAAAGACCTAGAATACACTAAAGAGTATGTTAGATGTGATAGTGGGTATGACGGCTATCATGAAACACATCTAATAGTCGCTGTGTATTCTAAATGTGTTCCTAGTCGATTGGGCCGTCAAAATGAGGATAAGGCCGCATTTACTTATATGGCATTCTTTACTTTCATTATGTGTGTAATGATTTACAATTGCGTTGAGTAAAGACCTAGAATACACTAAAGAGTATGTTAGATGTGATAGTGGGTATGACGGCTATCATGAAACACATCTAATAGTCGCTGTGTATTCTGAACATGTTCCTAGTCGATTGGGCCGTCAAAATGAGGATAAGGC
>KV017513.1:22316-32532 GCA_001598015.1 Dorcoceras hygrometricum | reverse complement strand
GAAATCTCTTAAGGTGGGGAGAATGTGAGGAATCAGAATTTAATTTGTGATTAATCGAGTTGATTTGGGATTATCGCATGAATTTGAATGTTTTACGCGTGAAATCTGATTCCCCATTGTAATTCAGACGTTGCGCTATTGTATAGAACCAGTCGTAGCGAATTTCCGTCAACAGCAAGCTACTGTAGCGAAGTCAACGTGGGTCAACGTTACTGTAGCTCAAGACTGATGAATTTTGAATCAGTAGAGATGACGTAGGCGTGACGCATTGTTATCTGTTGGCAGTAGTTGAGCTTAGAATGGTTGCTGCTGGTAGCAGGCGCGCTAATGCAAGGATCAACGAAGGAATGACAAGTGTTGGTCAACATTTTTGAGTGTTGACTACTGATTTCAGCAGTTGCGTTAGAAGGAGCGACCATTCGATGGTTTGAAGAACCAGTCGTGAGATATCTGGCAACAGCTAGGGTGACGTATGCTGTGCGACGTCGTTTTGATAAGTAGAAACGCTGCGTTTTGAGTGTTGCGATTGGGTGACCAGCTGTTGGCAGCAATTCTTACGTAACCATTACGACGTCGTTTGGATTAGTTGATGCGTCGTCGTTTTGAGTAATTTCGCGAGATCAGTCGCTGATGGTTGTTGAGAGATGTCTGTTACCAGCTTTTGGCCTCTTCGCAAGAGATATCTGTTGTCAGCTGGTGAAGTGCTGCGACGTCGTTTGAGTTAGTTGGAACGATGTCGTTTTAATGTTTTCCTTTGAGAGTGTATCGACTGGTGGTTGCTGCGGGTTCTACCGAAAGAAAGAAGAAATGGTATCTGCTGTAAGATATCTACTGTTCAAGTCGACTGAATATTTTCGTGGATAGCAGCTGTTGGAATTGAGGGTTATATATATAGAAGTGTTGATCGACACTTAGAATTATTGAGAACCTGATATTTCTTATCTTCGTATTCAAACCTCGATCGACACTGTTCATTCGAACATTTCTCCCGTCGATTCCCATCGATTCCAGCCTCTGTTTTTTATGATCTTGGTGGCGCTGGACTCCCCTAGCTTAGCTCTTTCGATTTCTATCCATTTTAGACCTTGAATTAACGCTGGATTTGGAGGAGTGGAGCTGCTAGCGTTCGAAGCTTTTGGAAAACTGGGCCGTGCGTTCCTCTTGCTAGCGTGAGCTTGTGGGTGAGCTTTTCTTGTCGATTTGAGCTTTGTTCTTGTCGTTGGTACCTGCGTGGATGCTTAGAACTTGAGATTAGTTCTGGTCGTAGGTATTTGAGGGAGTATGTTTAGATTTGAGCTAAGATGTTAGCTACCTTGCACAGATTTCAGTTCCCAGGATTTTGGGTGAGCTTTGCCGTGAAGTTTCAAATCGTATTCGTAATTCAAATCTAAGGAGCACGAGTTCAACAACTTGGTAAAAGGAAATTTGAAAGTAGCTGAGTATGCCAGGAAATTTTCTTCTCTTCTTGCTTACGCCCCCGACGTTGCTGGTCATGAGAGGACGAAAAGGAATAAGTTTTATTGAGGGCTTGAGTGTGGAACTCTATCCGCTGGCGTTGGCTGGTTCCCCTGTTACTTACGCCATTATCGAGAATTAAAGGTTTCATTCGGTCGAGTATGTCACCGTGAGGAGCTCCGATTCTTTCCGTGAAGAAGAAATATGGTTCAATGAGGATGTGTATCGACTTCCAGAAACTGAATAAAGAACCTGTGAAGAATAAATATCTGTTGCTGAGAATCGATGATTTGTTCAACCAACTTCAGGGTTCAGCGGTATACTCGAAGATTAATCTTCGTTTGGGTTTCCATTAGTTGCGAATTCGTGAGGAGGACATTTCAAATATTGCTTTTCAGACGGGGTATGGGCATTATGAGTTTCTATTATGCCTTTTGGTTTGACAAATGCCCCTGTAGTCTTCATTGATTTGATGAACCGAGTCTTCGGAGAGTTCATAGATCAGTTTGGGATCGTGTTCATCGATGATATTTTGGTCTATTAGAAGACCAAAAGGCTGATAAAGAACACATGAGGTTATTTCTCCAAACTCTTCGAGACTCACAGGTGTATGCTAAGTTCTCCAAGTTCGAGTTTTGGATGGAAAGAGTGATTTTTCTGGATCATGTCATTTCGTCTATGGGTTCTCGGTAGAGCCCAGTAAACTGGAGGCTGTTGTGTACTGGGAACATCCCAGGAATGTTTCTGAAATTCATAGATTTTTAGGATTGGATGGCTATTACTGGTGCTTTATCGAGGGATTTTCTATTATAGCCAAGCCTATGATGCAGTTTACTAAGAAAGATAGGATATCTGTTTGGTCGTAAGAGTGCGAGAACAGTTTTTAGTTGCTGAAAGAGAAGATAACTGTGAAAACCCGAAAATTCAGCTCCAGGAAATAGAACAAAAAAAAATCAGCTGGTGGTCGAAACTCAGTAGTTGGCCAACGTGAATTTTTGAAGAATTGCGAAATAAATCTTGTTCCCTGCTGATTCGGAATTTGCTTTAATCCTTGGAGAATTCAGTCGCAACGAATTTGGTGAAGTCAACGCTGGTCAACGATTCTGTAGCTTCATGCTGGTGCTGGCATCGGTAGGGTGACGTAGGCGTGACGCGTTGTATCTGCTGGTATACGTTGTCTTGAGCTTGAGAATGATTGAGGAAGCGACATGTGTTAGTCAACGTTTTTGAGTGTTGACTATAGGATTCAGCAGTTGCTTAGATAGGGCGACCGGTCGATGGGTTGAAGAACTAGCCGCAGGAGTTTCCCTTATGCAACTGCTGGTGTTTGTATGCGTCGACTGGATTTGATGTAGTAGGCGCAGCGACGACGTTTGATTAAGTGCATCTGCTGGTTTTGGATTGTTGTGAAGAATGTGTGTCGTCTGGGTGACCAGCTGCTGGTGGTTTTTGAAATAATATTTGTCGTCTGCTGGTAGGCGCGGCGATGTCGTTCGATGAAGTTAAAACGCTGCGTTTTGGATGTTGCAGCTGGAACCGGTCGTTGGTTGTTTTGAAGAGATCAGATGCCTGCTGATATAACGCTACGACGTCGTTTTGATAAGTTGGAACGGTGTCGTTTTGGAGTGTTTTCTTGCGACTACTTATTTGGTTGATACTGCTGGTTTTTAGCGAAAGAAAGAGATGGTATCTGCTGGTAGATATCTGCTGGTCTTGTCGACTGAATTGATGATCAGCAGACGTTGGATTTGGGAGATTATTTATAGAAGTGTTGTTCGACACTTAGAATTCTTTCGAACCAGATATTCCTCATCTCCATTTCCAAACCCTCGATTATCTACTGTTCACCGTAACTTCGATCGCCAATTCCCATCGCATTCAGCCTCTGTTTTTGACGATCTTGGTGCTACCTTTGAGGCGCTGCATTTGAGCAGGAGTGGAAGTGCGAAAAGCTGTTTGTTCGAAGCTTTCTCGTGAAGCCTGTGCCGTGTATTTCTCCTGCTAGCGTGAGCCCTTGGGTGAGCTTTTCTTGCGATTCGAGCTCTGACTCACCTGCTGGTCGAAATTCCGAAGTTGATGGCGCGAGAGTGAAACGCCGTCGTTTCATGGAACCAGCGGCTGCGCGTTAAATTGGTTACTGAAGCGGAAGGGATGATACGTTGTCGTTTAGACCTTAGAGGTTGCTGCTGGCAGGCGTGGCTTTTAGCACGAGAGTGATCGAGAGAGCGACACGTGTTGGTCAACATTTTTGAGTGATTGACTGCTGGATCAACAGATGCGTGAGTTTAGAGTGACCAGCTGCTGGTTTGGGAAACCAGTCGTAGAAGTGAAGCGACGTCGTTTCGATAAGTTGAAACGCTGCATTTGAGTGTTTCGTATGGAACCAGCAGCGAGGGATTTTTGTGAGAAATTAGCACGGGGCCTGCTGATCTCTAATTCAGCAGTTGATACTTGAAGTTTAGCGATAGCAAAACGATGTCGTTTGAATAAGTCGATACGACAGCGTTTTGCCTTCGCGCTAAAGATTCAGCAGATGGCTTGTGCGATGATTAAAACCAGCAGATAGCTACGGTTATCTTGAATCAGCAGGTGCGTTACTTAAAAGATAACCAGCAGGTGCTTTACAACGATATCAAAACGGTATCGCTTGAATAAGTTGACACGACAACGTTTTGACTTAACATTAAAGATCAGTCGTGGAGCTTGAAAGAAAATCAGCAGCGACGCAAACTCAGCAGCGACCCAAATTCAGCCGCGACGCAAATTCAGCTGCGACGCAAATTCAGCAGAGGCGACTTCATCTTCTCCACGAAGCTTCAGAATCCAGGTTCCTCGACGCGAAACAAGATTTTTGAACAGAAAACTTCACCCGAGAAATTCAGAGGGAACTCTCACGCGTACAAGCCAGATTTCACGCTGTAACGGCCAAATTGAGGTGATTAAGGGCCAATTAAAGCTCGTAATTCCATGGTTTAATCCTACGCGTGTAACCATTGGTGTAATGGTCATAAAGACAGAGGTTTAAGGGCCTTTAATGGCGGACGCTCGACTCCCCCTCCTCGCCACCTATAAAAACCCGATTGAGATTGCAGGAATTCCACACCACTTCGAAATTCACAGCAAGATAAGCAATAAACTCTCACGCGAAGGTTCTAGTGGAAGTTCTGTGCAAGTTACGATCCAGCAGGTGCGAGACTTAGGAAGATTTCGTGCAATCGACCTTCTGCCAAAAGACCCCTTAGAGGAGTAAAACTTAGGGACTGATCAGTAAACCATAGACACGAAGTAATTATCAGTGCTTTTCTACTACTCGTTCTGTTAAGTTCTGACAAGCTCTGTTAAGCTCTGACATGCTCTGTTAAGCTCTGTTATGCTCTGTTCTGTCTAAGCTCTGTTCTGAAATCTGTTATTCAGTATATGTATATGTATATTTTGTATGCTCGAATGGTATCCCCCACTTGCTGAGTGTTTCCCCAAACACTCACCCCTTACTTCTCCACCCAGATAAGAATGAAGAACAAGTTGAAGAAGAGAAACAAGATCTGTTTTGGGGCTGGTGAAGACTCTGCTTTTCTTTGTTAATGTAATTTTCGCTTCCGCACTCTGTAATTAAATTTCTACGATTTTCAGTTGTAAAGACGATCATTTTGATTATGTAATAGACTGGTTTTGAACTGCACTATGAGGCTTGATGTTTTGTAATGAATAATTATTAAACATCACCGGTGTTCACGTCCAGGCCCGGTCTCGGGATGTGACATTTTAGTGGTATCAGAGCTAACCAGGTTCATAATCCGGATGGAAAGTTCTAGCAGAAAGAGTTCCGATTTCATCCGAAGGAATAATTTTTAGAAAAAGATCATCCTCATTCAGAAAGTTAAAAATTTTTCCTGAAATGATTTTTTTACGAAAATCACAACTTTATTCAAACATTCATATCTCTTTTTGAAACTTCAATTTGATCCGGAAATTTCAAATTCTTCCAAAACTCTCCTATTTATTCGAAAAGTTCATTTCATTCGATTTTCCTCATTTAAATCAACAAGGTGGGTGTCCGTCAGCTCTCACACAACTCACGTAGGCTCTCACACTACCTAAGACGCTGAACCTTTAAGTTACGTGCAATTTAAAGATTTTGAAAGATAAACGCAGCACGCAACTTGAAACCGGATCGCACAGATGTTCTACCAGCTGCTCTGCAAGCTGGTCCGGCACGCATGCGATCTGGTCAGTTGAAACTTGAGCTACAATAGCTCAGGGTTCTTGAAATTAAGTGCACCGAGATACAGATTGAGTAATGAAGTAAAATCATGCGGAAATAACTCAAACTGAACTCTTATAATCGAAAGCTTAAATATTTTATTTAGACGCAGTTGTAAAATGTGCAATGCATATGAATGTAAATGTAGAAAGCTGTAAAACGATATGCTGCGATTTGTTTATGGAAGTTCGGAGATGAATCTCCTACGTCTCCCCTTCTTCCGCAATCGGGAAGGATCCACTAGAAGATTTTGATTACAGCGGCCCCCGCTACAACCAGGTCCTATGACCAGAAGCCTCAAGAACTCCTAGCCACCACTGCACACCATCCCGCTAGCTGCATGTGTCTAACTTCACTTCTTTCACGCCTCAGTGAGAAAGGCTACACACACTTCTTTAACGTCCCAGTGCGAAAGACAATGTAGACGTGTTTAACGTCTCTATCCAAAGACTACAATGGAGGTCGTTTTTGTTTTTATTCACTCAGTTAATCTAATCATCTCTCTAAAATATATGTGAGTGAATCGTGTGTGAGATTTACAGTGTAAACTTAATCTCTTGAAGATAAAATCTCACAAACTGGGCAGTGCTTCTCTCCGAGCTGGTTTCACCAACGTCTTCCCATAGCTTGTTTTGTGCGTTCTTCTGTATTTACATTTCTGATTAGCACAACACTATATCGACTTCGCTCTGTGCTCTTCTCTCACTTGTGCGCGCCTCTCTTCTGTTTGTGCTCTGCTCTTGATATATATAGCCTGACACAGAGATTTGTACGTTGGACACAAAGTTGTGGCCGTTGAAAGTTTCCTGACACTTTTGTACTTTGCGTCCTTTGTCTTTTAATGCGTTGCAAGATTTTCTTCACTTTAAACACGTAAGCACTGTACTTGAGAAGACAATACAAGCAAATTGATTTGAAACTGAAAATCAATCATCGTATAGTCTTGTATTCAAATCTCTTTACTCGTAGATTTGATAGCATTTTTCATGCTATCTGAACTGGTTTGACCTTAACCACTTTACCAGCTTATCTCTGTTCTGGTTTGCGCTGAGCTGGTCTTTACTTCGAGCTATTCAAAGCTCTTTTCTTCTCTTCTCATTTGCTCTTGAGCTGATCTTATAATTTGCTCTTGTCAACTGCTCTTCTTGTCAGCTGCTCTTGTTCTTCTTGTCCAGATGGTTTGACCTTAACCAGCAGGTTTCTAATATGCTCCCAATATCTGAGCGGATTCTGTATTTGAGCTGTTCTCCAAGCTGGTCTGCTTCAGAGTTGTTCTGGATCAATGCTGAGCTGGTGTGAAGTGCTTATGTAGCTCGCATCGTTCCATGTCAGCTTAGCCCTATGGAGACCAATCGAGTACCCCCTGCATACAGATTCTTCCTCATCTCCATCAAAGGGCGTCACCTCGAGCTCGTCTAGCCTCTCACTAAAACAGCTCTTATATCTCAGCTACCTCCCAACTGGTCTTGCAAATGTTTGACAGCTGAGTTCTTCGTACTGCGCTTGAGATCTGATTTGCACTCGATCACTGAGTTTGTACTCGGCCTCGCACTCTAGCCGCTGGTCTTGGTTGGTTCCCCTGTTACTTATGCCGATGTCGAGAATAGGACGGTGGACATCGAGATAGGTTTTCTGAGCAGGCAGTCTAAAGTTCAGCAGTAGGCTACCCAATGTTTTAGTCCCATGCCTCGGCGGACGCACTCTTCTCAACCTCCTCAGATGTCCCAGAAGTTTCCTCAGACATCTCAGCACTAGGGTCGCCATAGGTTTAAGCCCAGAGGCAAGCAGTTTAAGAAAATATCGGGTTCTAGTTCTTCTGGCTCCGATAGTTCCAGCAGTGGTAGTTCCAGAGCCGTTTTCTGTGGCCTGTGTGGAGGAAAGCATACATCAACGCAGTGTACTAGGGTTTAAGGTACTTGCAATATCTGTGGATAGTTTAGACATTTTGCTAGGGTGTGTCCTTTGGCGAGGAGTCAGCGTGGTGCTTCCCCACCGCAAGTTCATTCTGGTGGATCATCTCAAGGTCGGTCTTTTCCCATAAAGCCATAGAGTATGGGTACATCGCAGCCTAGAGGTTTCAGCAGTTTGGTTTGTCTCATTTTGGGGGTCTTCTCAGCCCCAATTATCAGAACCTCAGTAGGCTCAGGTACATGCTATGACGAGGGAGCAAGCTGAGGATGCGCTCAGAGGAGTGATTGTAGGTACTTGTTCTATTTTTTATTTTCCTGCACGAGATTTATTTGACACAGGAGCGTCACATTCATTCTTTTCTGATGCATTTATTTGTGAGTATGGTTTGATTACTACTCCTTTGCGTGATGTTATGTTGGTTGCAACTCTGCCAGTGCGAGCTTGTTTTCTTAATTGTCATAGATTGTGTGATCAAGTTTGGTGAGTGCGCTGTTGGCCAACTTAATTAGGATGGAAAAGTGGGATTTTTGATTGTATTTTGGGGATGGATGTGTTTTCTAGCTTTAGAGCTACAGTCGATTGTTTCCATGGTGTTGTACGTTTTCGGCCTCAGTTTGGTGAGAAGTGGGATTTCTACGGCCATGACTCTCGATCTAAGATCCCAATGATCTCAAGGAGATGTTTGGGTTACTATCATTGGCGAATTCTATATTCATTATCTATGCATTGGATATATCCCAGAGCCTCGTTTGGAGCTTAGTGATGTTCCTGTCGCTCAAGATTTTCCCGACGTCTTTCCTGAGGAGATTCCTGGTTTTCCTCTGAGAAGGGAGATCGACTTCAATATTGAGTTGGTTCCTAGAACAGCCCCTGTTTTGAGGGCCCCATATAGTTTGGCGCCATCAGAGTTGAGAGAACTGAAGGTTCAGTTGAGCGATCTTTTGGAGAAAGGTTTCATTCGGCCGAGTATGTCACCATGAGGAGCTCCGATTCTTTCCGTGAATAAGAAAGATGGTTCAGTGAGGATGTGTATCGACTTCCAGAAACTGAATAAAGCAACTGTGAAGAATAAGTATCCGTTGCTGAGGATCATCGATTTGTTCAACCAACTTCAGGGTTCAGCGGTATACTCGAAGATTGATCTTCGTTTGGGTTTCCATCAATTGAGAATTCGTTAGGAGGAAATTTCAAAGACTACTTTTCAGACGAGGTATGGGCATTATGGGTTTCTGGTTATGCATTTTGGTTTGAATAATGCCCCTGTAGTCTTTATTGATTTGATGAACCGAGTCTTCGAAGAGTTCATAGATAGGTTTGTGATCGTGTTCATCGATGATATTTTGGTCTATTCGAAGACCAAAAGGCAGCATAAAGAACACCTGAGGTTAGTTCTCCAAACTCTTCGAGACTCACAGGTGTATGTAAGTTCTCCAAGTGCGAGTTTTGGATGGATAGAGTGATTTTTCTAGGTCATGTCATTTCGTCTCAGGGTTCTCGGTAGATCCCAGTAAACTGGAGGCTGTTTTGTACTGGGAACGTCCCAGGAATGTTTCTGAAATTCATAGCTTTTGGGATTGTATGGCTATTACTGGCGCTTTATCGAGGGATTTTCTAGTATAGCTAAGCCTATGACGCAGTTGACGCAGAAAGATAGGATATTTGTTTGGTCGTAGGAGTGCAAGAACAGTTTTCAGTTGCTGAAAGAGAAGCTAACCACAGCTCTAGTGTTAGCGTTGCCTACAGGTTCAGGAGGATTTGTCCTCTTTTCTGATGCGTCGCTTAGTGGACTTGGTTGTGTTTGTTGGCGACAATGGCGGATCCGGATCCCGTTTCCAGGGGCCGCAGCGGAAGTTAAAATTTTGCCCCGATACGTTCAATACATCAATACAATTCAATAAACCATGCATAGGGAGTTTATCGAATCGTTACCTTGCTGGCGTCTAGGCACCTGGCTCCAACCAGAATCACAGGGAAACTGGCTCTTGAATTGTAGACGGCGGTACATCGTCTAATCAGGTCCACGACCGGAATCAAGACTCCTTCATCAGCCTGCACTAGAAGGCCTGACGAATTCAACAAAGACGGAAACTCCTCAGCGTGGTGGCGGAACAAGTCCGGCGAAGAGGCGGCGGCGCGTGGGTGGCCGACGGCGGCGCGTGGGTTCGGCCGAGAGGAGAGGAGGTGGGCGGCGGTTTGGAGTGCTAGGGTTTAATGAGTTATCAAGTGTGTTGATTAATGCCCTAAGTATTTAATTAATAGACTTGTAGTGGGCTTGGTCCGGCCCATCTGGACTTGGGTCAGGCCCAAACATCCGGTTCAATTAAATCACCACGGTTTCGTCATAACTCCGATCGACGATCAAATCGGACCGATCGACTCTGTTTCCAAAACTGAATATTATGATGCAAAAAACAATTTTCAGATATCCTAGTCCAAAATTACAGTTTAGCCCCTCAACTTTGTGAAATCGCAATTTGACCCCTGTTGACTTTTAGGAAGTCGCACTCCCTAAAATCCTCTTCCTACGCTCAACACGTTGAGCTCAGTTTCCGTGCGAGAATCATGAATCCAGTACTTGTGTGACCATCA
>KV017512.1:23099-45882 GCA_001598015.1 Dorcoceras hygrometricum | reverse complement strand
AACAGAGGTCGACAACCAAGATAATATTTCGCTAAGTATGGGATCTGGTGCTTGAAATCGAAGACCAAGTCTTCCTTAAATACACGCGTAAAAGCTGGTTAAAATCATCCGCCGACAAAACCAGTCGACGCACGCTACAAAATACAACCAGCAGATGCAAAGAAACCAACTGCTGAATTCTCAAACAACGCTAATCAAAACGGTGTCGCAGCGACTTAACAAAACGACGGAGCACCGCTTACGTCATCAAATCTGCCACCAGCTGGTCGCCTAAAACCATCGGCTGGTTTCCTCACGCAATAACCAAAACGCAGCGTTTCAACTTAATAAAACGGCGTCGCATAGCTGACGTCATCAAATCCGGTCGATAACCCTCGCGCAATACCAGCCGCAAGCTACAGTAGATTTGACCATCGTTGACATCTACTCTCAGCTGGACAACCAGCAGGAATACGCGAACAGATCCCACTAGCTGGTACCAGACGCAACACTCAAAACGGCGTCGCACCAACTAATCAAAACGCTACCGTTTTGCCCTCAACAAACGAGATAAAGCAGCAACTGGATACAAACATGCTACCAGCTTTCACTTAACACAACGCATCCAGATTTCACTAAAACGACGGCTTTTAGGAACATCGCGCTACCAAAACACGCTACGACTGGATTTCACCAAATCGACCAACTCTCACCACGAAACCAGATCTCACAAATCAAAAATACGAAAACTTCCAGAATTGCTTAAAATGACTGACCCGAAAATACTAACCAAACTTCCAAACAGAGATCTGAACTGAACCACCAGAAATCTCTAAAATCCGATTAATTCCAACAAATTAATATTAATTACATTTTAGGTCTCACAACATTTACGATACCAGTTCTGCCTATCAAACCAGACTTAGCTTCTGATTCAACTAGCATCTCCGATTACATAGAGTCAAATTCAGACGTTACCATTTATAGAAAGAAGAACAATTCATGAACATATGTGACTCAAATCTGAACTCCTCAGTATCTTTAAACATCTTTTTAAAACATACTGGAAAACTTGGAAGCAGAAAACATAACTTTTGAACCCAATCTTTCTTTCTTAAACATTCATAAATCTTCTTTGAACATGAATTTAAACATAACTTTAACATACAGCCAAGCAGATCCATAAAACGAGAAAATCAATATATATGCTTCAAATGGTGTAGCAAAGGATCAGCTTTTACTTGCCTTAGAACGTGAGCTTTACAACAGCAGCTGGTTTCCTGCAGCGTTCCTCCTTTAGCAACAACACAAGCTCTTTTGAAATATTTTGAAAGAACACAAAAGGTTTGCTTCTTGTAAATGAAATGAATCTTTTCCTTTGAAAACAGGTATTTGTATGGGAGGGATTAGTGGCAAAGGAGGTGTAGTCATCAAGCATGACACACCTTATGTAATGCCTCAGATTTAACGACTGCCCCCACTGTACCAACACTGATTTTTTCAGCGTGTTTTGTCCTCACTCGCACGCACCCTGAGAAACTTCCCAGAGGGTCAGCCATCCCAAAATTGTCCCAAGTCAAGCACGCTTAACTTTCGAGTTCTTAAGTGATGAGCTCCCGAAAAGAAGATGCACCTTGTTGGTATGAGTAGTACCAATTAAATCTGATAAGCCTTCCTCAACTAACCTCTCAACTACATCTATAACATCCCAGTCTCGTAATCCCTCTCATTCCGGTGTGGAGAAACTTCCCAGAGGGTCAGCCATCCCAAAATTGTCCCAAGTCAAGCACGCTTAACTTTCGAGTTCTTAAGTGATGAGCTCCCGAAAAGAAGATGCACCTTGTTGGTATGAGTAGTACCAATTAAATCTGATAAGCCTTCCTCAACTAACCTCAATTACACTGCCCCCACTGTATCAACACTGATCTTTTCAACGTGTTTTGTCCTCACTCGCACGCACCCTGAGAAACTTCCCAGAGGGTCAGCCATCCCAAAATTGTCCCAAGTCAAGCACGCTTAACTTTCGAGTTCTTAAGTGATGAGCTCCCGAAAAGAAGATGCACCTTGTTGGTATGAGTAGTACCAATTAAATCTGATAAGCCTTCCTCAAATAACCTCAATTACATCTATAACATCTCAGTCTCGTAATCCCTCTCATTTCGGTGTGGGATCGGTTCATTCATGTGCCCCTTCGCCTCTAGAAGCCTGCCAGGTGCCGCTCATTGTCCGTGCAACCTCTGGCACCGGCGATCACTCGCCCTCTTTGAGCCCCGGACCTCACACCTTAAATTAATGAAATTTTAATAAAATTTCCCTCTCCATTTTTTTTAAATTTGCAAATATACCAAACCATTTTTAAAAGAAATCATTTTGTCCTCCTAAAATCATTTAAGCAGATTTCTAAAATCTGCTCGTGCATTGCGCTTGGAGTGACATCTGCTGGAACTTGTTGTGTTGTACCTCATTCTGAAATCAATAAAAACAGCTTATGCTAACATTTTAAATTGTCATTTTGACCTTGAAATAAATAAAATGCATATATGTGATCCCATGGATTTTGGGGCGTTACAGATCGTGTCTACCAACTAATATTTGTACAAAGATACTATAAACCATTGGACTGATAACCAGCACACGTTGGCTATATAATTATTTGAGAGTATTCATTCTTTTGTCTCATTTAAAGGGGAGGAAGCATTTGTTACGAAAAACTTTCGAAAGAACTACTCGTCTCTCAAAGCTGAAGAAGCTTTTGGACATTAGCACATGACCTGACTCCTACATTTAAATTTTGGAAGATTATTCATTTAAAGGAGAACAAGAAGAGATGAGAACAACGAAGAGTAACAAACAAGAGTGAACATAATGAATTAGAACGAGAAAACCTTTAAAGCAGATCAGAGAGCCAATCTTGCAAATCATATTTGCATATTTTAAAACTTTTATATCTAATCAAGATGATCAATTAGGCATTTTTGTTAGTACAAGAAGAGTTCAGGATACTGAATCGTTGTTTCATTCTCATAGCATAATAGAACTCAAACTATTATTATTATTTGATTCTTATAGTCTCTTTTTAAGTGTGATTACGAGTTTCACACTTGGCAGTTATAAGTACTAGTAATAAAGTGAAATGTACATTTTTTGAATCAAATAAAATCTTCGAGAAATCTTTGCGGAAATGGAAGAAGGGGTGATACAGGAGATGATTATATCAGAAGATCAACAAACAAATACTTGCTCTTTTTCTTTCAGCATTTGTTTTAAGTTGCAACTGAATATACTCCTGTACGGTCATGCTCCCCTGTTTCAGGGTCAGAAACTCCCTCTTCAATTCAGACCTCTTGTCTGCCGTGAAGTATTGCTCAAAGAATACTTGTTTGAAATCTGCCCAAGTAAGATTCAACGAATCCACAGACAGCTTAGCTCCTTCCCATCAAATCATGGCGTCATCTCTTAACATGTAGATAACACACCTGGGCCTATCTAAATCTGGCATCTGGAGGTACTCAAAGATGACGTCCATCGATTTGATCCAACTTTCAGCAACTAATGGGTCCGTTGTACCACTAAACTCCTTCGGTTTCTGTCTTCTGAACTTTTCTTGGGGATCATCATGGCTTGGTCCTCTATTACTAGAAGATTGGCCATTACCCCTGCCGGTTTGTTCTACCAGCAACCTTAAGAGTTGAGCGATACTAGCATTACTATCAAGACTGGTTCCTCTAAGGGAATACCTCTTCTACTTCTTCCTTCCTGACATCTTATAATCTATAGCCCGTAATCCACCACATATAATTATGAGAACATGCTAAAAATTTAAAGACAATGCTCTGAAAAATAAACTCACAGCTTTGGAGAAGCGGTCGATGAAATCTGATCCAACTGACAGTGCATGTGTTTATCTTAGGAACATTGCTCTGATACCATGTTATGACGCCCGAATCCACGGGGTCACGGATTTGGGGTGAAGTAAAATTTTAAAATAAAAAATAAGGGCTGAATAACAATTTGTTATAAGCTGTATTTCTTATAACTTAGAAAAATTACGAACACAAACACAAATCTGACATACACACATTCGACGTCTAGTACTGAAAATTTGATGAAAACAGATTTCATATATATACTGCAAATACGATATTACAACATTTGAAAATTCTATATGAATTTACTACTGTTACAATAGATTTAATACAGATGTCTAGGATAAAAGACAACAACATTTAAGACACGGGAAACGTTGTCCATAGATAAACACTTCACCACCCAGCTGTCTCAGCTTCCACCTTCCGCTTGTCCCTTAACTGTCTCACCTGCACCATTTTAAAAGTTAATGAGCCTAGGGGCTCAGCAAGTAAAATCTGAATAATAACAAAATCATTTAACGCAGGCAGACATCTGAACATTTGCATAACCGATTTTAAAGGAACTTCATTTAAACGTAAACATTATTTCGTAAACTTTCTTAAAACATTCTTTCATAACTTGGATGCAGGGACAATAACCCAGTTCCCTTCATTTAATTTCTTGCACTTTATGATTTATGGCTTAGAAGCTCTCCTTAGGTCCGTTGTGCACTTGATCAAATGACTTCTGATATCAGTTCTAGCATATAGCTCATTGTGAAGGGACAATCGACATCTGGACAACTGCTCACCCTTCCTTTATGAAAGGGAAACTGACATATGGACAGCTGCTCATCCTTCCGTTATGACCGTCTGTTATCTATGCCATAAATTCTTTAAAAATAAACTTTTATTCCTTTAAACTCTTATCTTTTGAAATCTTCTTTGAAAATCATCGGGGTTCACTTCTTTTAAAACTCGCTTCCCATTTTAAAAACTTACTGAGTATCAGATTTGACTACTGGAAAAATGATCGCTAAAATGAGAACATATTTCTCTAAAGGAAACTGTACTGGAAAGCAAAACAGATTTCTATTGTGAGAATAGATTCCTCATTAGAAGCGTAATGCTAACGCTGAAAAAGATATATCAAAAGGACTGTCGTAGCGTAGAAAACAGATCTGATTATGGGAATTCATTGCTAACAATGAAACAGATTTGACTATGAAATTGTAGTGCTAGCGAGAAACAGATGTCACCACAGAAATAGTGTTTAGGAAAGAAACAGATGTCGTTGATCAACTCAGATGTCAACGCAACTAGGTTGGTCAACTCAGATGTCAATGAATAATGGTAATCGACTCAGCAGTGAAATGATTAATAATGTGAAATCTGAACAAAATCAGATGTGTAGCGAAAATCACAAATCTGAAATGAAAACTTCTGTTTTAAATATGAAATTTAGTCGCTAACATAGGAAACAAGGTCTGGATAAGAACTTGCTGCTGTAATATCACGAACGACATCTACGATACCAGTTCTGCCTATCAAACCAGAATTAGTTTCTGATTCGACTAGCATCTCCGATTACGTAGAGTCAAATTCAGATGTTACCATTCACCAGAAAGAATGACATTCATGAACATACGTGACTCAAATCTGAACTCCTCGGTACTTTTAAATATCCTCAATCTTTCTTAACACATTCTGGAAAAACCTTGGAAGCAGTAAACATAACTTTGAACCCAAATCTTTCTTTTCTTGATCATTTGTAAATCTTTTAAACATAACTTTAAACATACAGGCAAGCAGATCCATAAAATAAGGAAAAATCAATATATGCTTCAAACGTGTAGCAAAGGATCAGCGTTTACTTGCCTCTGAACTGAGCTTTACAACGACAGTTGGTTCCTGCAGAGTTCCTCCTCCTCAAGCAATCACAACAAGCTTCTTTTGAAATGTATGAGAGAACACAAAAGAGTTTTCTTTTTACAAGTGAAAGTAAACTTTTCCTTCAAAGCAAGTATTAGTATGGGAGGGATTAGTGGCAGGTGAGGTGTAATAATCAAGCATGACACACCTTATCTAAAGTTTTGAATTTTAGAAAAATTTTCGTCTCAATATTTTAGTTCGCAAATCTTCCAAATACTTTTAAAAAGAAACCATTTTGTTCTCCTTAAAATTATTTTCAACAGATTTCTAAAATCTGCTCGTGTATTGCGCTTGGAGTGACATCTGCTGGAACTTGCTGCGTCGTACCTCATTTCTAAAATTAATAAAATCTGCTTTCATAAAATAGCTTATGCTAACATTTAAATTGGCATTTTGACCCTTGAAATAAATAAGATTCATATATATGGTTCTATGGATTTTGGGGCGTTACAGAAGTATTCACCCGATTAAGATTCGATGGGCAAACCATTCAAAAAGAGAAGCAAACTGGGAAGCCGAGACGGATTTGCATAGTCGGTACCCAGATCTGTTTTAAGTAAGTCGAGGATGAAATGACAGATACAGTTTTCACAAACCGAGTGAATTCATTAGTAAATGTTGGTTTGAATTCCGCACATTTATAAATTCTGAGTCGTTTCCAAGTTCAGAGTATGAAATTTCATTAATTTCGCAATATAGTCTAGAAGTATTTGGTTAATTGTTTTTGGACCAAGTACAAATTTTGAGTATCATTCAATTCGAACCTTTCAATTTATTATAATTGCTATTCGAAAAATTTGGTCGTTACAGTTATGCTCGAACGGTTCTCCACTTGTTGAGTGTTTTCCCAAACACATCCTTTATATTCCCTACCCAGATAAGAATGAAGATGAGTAACAAGACATGTTTTGGGGTCGGTGAAGACTTATTTAATTCTGGTTATTGTGCTTCCGTTTTTCTGGTATTTAAAGTTGTAAAGACAATCATTTTGATCATATAACAGACTGGTTTTTTTATCTACACTACGAAGCTTAATATTATGCAATATATAATTGTTAAAACATCATCAATGTCACGCGTTTCGATCTCGAGGCGTGTCATGAAATGTGCTCAAGACCTCTATAAATAGAGAGATAGAGTGAAGTTATAAACATCGATCATTCTATTCAAATTAATCAATTTTAATATTTTTAGTTTATGCGTGTTGTACGTTCAGCTATAATAAGTTGCTAAACAGGTTTTGTCCTCCTCCGATAGGAGGTTTTACTGCAATAATTTTCTTGTGACAGAATAAATTACCAGGCTTTTGTCCCCCTCACGTATTATTTTGAAAATTAAATCTTATACTCCACACCTTAGGTTGGAAATGAAACAAAGTTTTGCTGGGTTGTTGGTCCGTTTGAAATTAAAGGATCACTAAGAGATCAGCAGCAAGAGCGCTTTGTTAAAAACCTTTCGAAATTTTGCTCGCTGCTGATACACACTTGAGCTGCAATAGCTCGGACGGAATAAATTACCAGGCTTTTGTCCCCATCACGTATTATTTTGAAAATTAAATCTTATACTCAACACCTTAGGTTGGAAATGAAACAAAGTTTTGCTGGGTATTGTAAATGAATTCACGGCATGAACCATCAGTCGCTACTGTGTGTTAAACTATGAGTAGCAGTTTATAAATCTTGCGGAAACGACCCGACAATACGTTGGTAAAAAATATATAAGCGCTAATGTATTTTACGAAAGCAATGATTGAAAAAAAATATAAATAAGAATATAGGTGAAATGTGAAAATAAGGAGTTAGAACAAAGCATATATCAAAAAGTTAAAACAAATTTTAACTAACAGTGATGTATTCAATCTTGAGATTCGATGACTTTTAATGATTTTTTTTAAATTAAAGACTTTTGTAGAGTTGATAGATTTTTAGAAGCTTTGATGGGATCCCGTGGAGTTGTAAAAAGAATCCTACTGACTTCATTAGACTTTTACTTTTTTTATGGACTTTTAAATATAAAAAACTAAATATGTACATAATTTAGAAGGATAAAAAATTCAAATACTGTGTCATGTTTGGAAGGGATTAACAATTAAAATTAGACATTTGATATTGCAGAATAATTGGGCATAAGAAATGTAAAAGAAAAAAAGAAAAAAAAAGAAAAAATTGAATGAGACTCCCGTAAATGATAATAATATTTATGTATGTGCACGGATGACAATGGGACGGGATGAGACGGGGGCGAGTTTGCCATTTTTATTCCTGTCCCCAATTAATCGGGGATTTTCATCCCATCCCCATGGGATCGGTTCACCCCCTAATAATATACTAAATAAGATACATATATTATTTCCTACTATATATTTTTACTTATAATATATTTAATAATATGTTTATAATATTTACTAATATATATTATTATTGTATCTTTTTCTAATATATAAAATATTATATATATTATTTACTATTATATAATATTATTATCTAATATTATCTATATATATGTAACTTATTAAGAAATTATTATTTAGGTTTTAAAAACTATGTAATTATAAATAACGAAAAATTTTAAAATTTTGTGATATATAAGTAATTGAATATTGAATAGAAAGAAAGGTGGAGAAATTTGAATCTGAGATAAAAGTCTCACCAAATCTGAAGAGTGAAAATAAGACAATTTTTTATTTTTTGTAGTTGTACCTAGGACTGTAAATGAATCGAACCTGTTCGCGAACTTTTCGAACCGATTCGAGTAGATATTCGATTCGAATTCGAATTTTTCGAACTCTAGCCGAACTCTTTTACGAATCGAACTCGAGCCGGAATTATTTTGTTCGAGGAGATCCGATTTTTTGTTCGAAAGTTTGTCGAGCCGCTCGTGAACCTTTATTTAATATTTATAATAAAAATTATTATTATTATTACTGTTTTAATTGTATATAATATATAATAAATAAATATATTTAAGTCGTACATCGAAGTCGAGCTCGAATTTTTCGAATCGAACTCGAACTCGAGCTCTCTATCGAATCGAATTCGAGCGGCAAATGACAAAAAATCGAACTTCGAATCGAGTTTCGAATAGGCGAACTCGAACTCGAAATCGAATACTTAATTTTTCATAAAGTTCGGCTCGATTCGATTCGTTTACATCCCTAGTTGTACCTAGGTTTTACGGTTAGCACATAGGATTTCATAAGAATGACATAAAGTTTATAGTAATTTTCGATACCCATGGATTTCTACGGAGTTTTAAAAAGTTGAGACTGAATATCACTTGACCTTTAAAAATTTCTGAAAATCTAGTTTGAATATCATCAAACTTTCATGGAATCCATAAATATCTGAATTGAATATCTATTTTTAAATCCATTGAAATCTATAAAAATAATAAAATATTATCGATTGAATACACCATGCAATCTCAGGGTGAAAATTTAAGCGTCATAATAAGTATTTTGAATAATTTATCCATATATTTACAGTGATGATATTAATATTAAATATTGAATTGAAATTGATATAAAAATAACACCGGGATTCGGGTTTAAAACAAAAGCCGGCCCAAATTGACGCTAGGGTTGTGTTTCATTGGTTCAGCCATTCAGGACAGGAATAATCTAACCGCTGTGTACTGCAAAAAAATGGTGAAGAAGAACGAAAGGTCGGTTAATGTGTCGGGGAAGCCGAAGCACTCGCTTGATGTTAATAGGAACAGTACCAAGGCTAAGGATGGGAGGAGCGCCGCCACGGTGCGGCGGCTCAAGATGTACAACACACGGCCGACGCGCAACACCAAGGGGAAAATCCTGCAGCACGATTTGCAGTCCAAGGATTTGCCTTCTACTCGAATCATACCTGATCGCCGCTGGTTTGGTGCGTTATTGCCTTCTCTTTAGTGATCTGTACATTACCCACGCGATTCTTCACAAACTTTTACTTCACTAAAGTTTAGTTTTGGGCTAGCCATGTTTTGCTGATTCTGAGAAAGTCTTAGCGATAGAATAGACGTGTAAATCTGAAAATCGTAAATATTACTTGTAAGGATAAGGTTTCTTGTGCTTGAACCTCGACCTTGATACAACTCTGTTAAGTTGGAGAAGTTATCTGATACAACTCGCGGGGGGTTATACCAATATCTTGCTAAATTGATCTTGACATGCTGACATATAGATTCTTTTGTTACCAAAATGGTATTGCAATGAAATATATGCAGTAATCTTATAACCTGATAGGCTTCTAATTTATACTCTTAATTCTTTATCCTTCTACTTCAAAATACGCCAGAAAATTAGTAGAATAGCCTGAAAAATCTCATAGAAACAGGCTTTGGTTATCTCGTTAACTAACAACGATACTTTTTCATTTTTAATTTCTAACTATTGTTGTTTTTCCTTCCTATACCCCCAACCTAACCGATTAACACCTGTCTTTTTCAGTTTTTTCTCTATACCGCATATCTTTTTCACAAGCAGAACTGATCAAGTAAGCTTTTAGGAAAAGTTAGCAAAAAAGGCAGTGTCCGTGACCTTTATCTTCTGTTAAACTGATATGCGTCTACTATATGCCTTCTCGTTTTCTTTTACCTACTTCTTTACGTCCATATCTCTATTATTGCTCAACAACTGAGCAGTTGAAGTAATGCATGGATCATATGTCTTTGGAAGACTTGGTAGGAATTAAGTTGACGGGTGAAGAACATAGGTTTTGAACTGATGTTGTAGAGTTCCTCCTCGATGAAGTTGCATTCTCTTTGCTTGCACGTGTATTTTATTAAGGTTAAATCAGCGACATGTCGACCATGAAAAATACTATGATCTCCATGCGCATGTGCTACAATACCTACAATGGCCCTTTGGATTCTTATGTGTTCTGCGCAGTCAAGTTTTGTGTAGACCCTGTTGCTTTGATGTGCAATTTGGTACCCTAGTTAGCTCTGATTTGTCTTGACTCTTGATGGTGAATTGGTATCAACGGTCCAGCTTGGTAGACCACATCTCTGCTCCTTAAAGTCTGCAGTCACAAACTCAGGACAAGAACCGGAAGCTTTTGTTAATTCAGGATGCTTGTTCTCTGAATTTGCAAGCTCCAAATCTTTACCTGTCAAATCTAGGGATTTGATATTAATTCTTTGCAAATGTAGGGTTTTCCATCATTCCAGTTGCACTATCGACATTAATCATCTTACAGTTGTTTATGGATTCAACTTATCATAGCAAATAATATTTTACACTAGATGGGCTAAGCTCGAAATGTGGCTGAGAACTTATTGACTAGTATTGGTTTCATCGAGTACTTTTCTCATATTGTTGGTGACAATTAATATGAAGTAGAATTATAATCCATAAAAAAGATTTATAAAATAGAAAAAATTATGCAGGCCAAAAGATGGATATGTGTTGAAGCCTTGAAGGTCATTTCATTAGAACTTGAAATATTGTTTTTTGTACTTTAAAGTTATTGTGCAATCTTTATGCAGAAAAGAAAACAAAAGGTGTTACAACTAATCATATTGTTAGCATTACTTTTATAGGCAACACCCGTGTTGTAAATCAGAAAGAGCTTGAATATTTTCGGGAGGAGCTTCAGAATCATCTTTCGAGCAACTATAATGTTCTTTTAAAAGAAAGAAAACTCCCCATGTCCCTTCTAAATGATCATCAAAAGGTCTGGAGAACAATACCCACCTCTTATTATTTTCACAACAATTGTTGGGGATTCGATTAGTTTCCTTGCGCGCGTGTTTTTCTACTATGCTGAATTCATACTTCTCTTGTAAATGTGTTTTAAGCAAGCAAGAGCTCATCTTCTTGATACGGAGCCTTTTGTCTATTGTTTTGGTCCCAAGACAAAAAGGAAAAGGCCAGTGTTGGTGGCAGCGGATTATGAATCACTTCTCAAGAGGGCTAGTGGTTCTCAAGGTTAGTATTAGTCATGACAGGTTAGGATGTTTCACGTCTTCCACTCTATCCATCTTCAAGGATGTATTTAATTCCATTGGTCACAATTTTTTTTCTCAGCGAGTCAGCACGTTCCTAATGATGCATGATGTCTTCTTGGCAGATGCATTTGAAGAAAAACAAGGTGTTGGTGAACCTGCTGAAGCAGGTGAAGATGGATTCAGAGATCTTGTCAGACACACAATGTTTGAAAAAGGTCAAAGCAAACGCATATGGGGAGAACTGTACAAAGTGATAGACTCTTCGGATGTTGTTGTCCAGGTAAGCAGGCAAATGTCATATTTTCTCGAATTACTTTCTCTCAATGAATTGACTCTTCTAACAATATTTTTTATTCTGATGCATTCCTTTTTTTATGATATCCATATTAAATATCTGACCTGGATTACATAAAAGCATTTAAGTGATGCTGCCTAGTAACTATTTCTAAGTTGAAAGAAATAGTAATTTTTCAAGCAGTGTGATTAGTTATTAGTCCTTACTACTAAAACAAACAGACATGTATCCTTTTGTTTTTGTGTTCGTACTGCTGTAATATGTTCTGCACTTCAATTTTAGTACATGTTCAGGTGCTATAATTCTGGTTGACTCTTGTTATTTTCTGTCATTGGAACATTATGTACTGCCGCTTGTCACTTATTGAGTTCCGGTGGCAGGTTTTAGATGCAAGAGATCCACAAGGCACAAGGTGTCATCATTTAGAGAAGCACCTGAAGGATCATTGCAAGCATAAACACATGATTCTGTTATTAAACAAGGTTTATACGCATTTGACTTCACTATTCTCGTTAGCATTGTCTCTTTGTTTTTCAGGCTCTGTTTGTTTAAATGCTTCTCATATCTCAGTGTGATTTAATCCCGACTTGGGCGACAAAAGGATGGCTCAGAATTCTGTCCAAGGAATACCCTGCTCTTGCTTTTCATGCAAGCATAAACAAATCAATGGGAAAGGTATGCCACTCGCCACTTTCAAGTTCCTGTGAAGAACTAATGCAAGCAAGCTGAATTCTCCTCATTCGTCATTCAATTCCTGATCCATCTTGACATGCAGGAGATCATGTGCAGGTCACTTGGTTGTTGGTGGTTTAATTTTGAAAGTAGTATCTAACACACATCTAATGTCACATATGTAAATAAAGTTTGTAGATGGACCATACTTTCCGTAACGCTCATTTACTATCATTACCTATTTAGAATAATGGTAGAGGATGGTAGGTGAGAGTCGTTGAAACTTTAACAAACTTATTAATGGAACGAGAAATATTTTTAGTTTGATAGTTGTAATTGTTGTGGATTATAACCAATTCATATAGTTGATCAAAGAGATGTTTCATAGTTTTAATTGGTTTATTGGAATGATAAGAAAATCACTTATCAGCCAATGCACCAAAATAACATTTATAATATCTTTCCGTTTATTGGAATGATAAGAAAGTCACTAATCAGCCATGCATCAAAGTAACATTTATTGATTTCCACTGTGCAATTTCATGGCAACATCCAAAAGTACCTCTTGTATTCTTTTTGTGGGACTGTTTACTTATGAATTTTTCTGACAGTGTTTAAATTTATTTGCTTGAACTAAAATATTTAATTTTATCACACTTTTAGGGTCCCCTTCTCTCAGTGTTGAGACAGTTTTCCCGTTTAAAAAGCGATAAGCAAGCTATATCTGTGGGATTTGTTGGATACCCCAACGTCGGAAAATCTTCTGTCATCAACACTCTTCGTACGAAAAATGTAATGCTCCTTTATACTACCACATTTTGGTTTGATAAGATTTAATGACAGTTATCTGTCATTTTTGCCTTTGTCTTTAGAATCTACTTGATCATTTTTCTTGAGCTTTTGGAAGATGTGCCTAGGAGTGGGCTTATTAAAGTTATGCTGTTAGCTTAAAGTCACAGCTTCATGGTTCCTTGATTATATATGATACGATCTCTTATACCAGATAGCACATTATTTGATTTACCTGTTATAGGAATGTGCATAGTTCTTGAGTCATGTTGGTTTCAACATCACAATTTGCTTCGTCATCATTTTTCTTTAGTATCCGTGCATTGCCGTGAATAGATCTGCCTATTTCATGGTTGAGAAAATGTTTGTGCTTTCTTTCGGTATCTGATTATGATTTTAGCATTTCAAATTAAATTTCATTCTGTTAGATGTTATAGTGACTTGTGACACTGAATTTCATGGGTTTGGGGTGCTGATAAAATTGAAACAATATGCACCAAATGTTTGTGTCAGACACGAGTACTATCGCAAATATGCGTGTCGGATACGGCTATAACCTTATCGCTGACTATTTTTAGGTTTGGCCAATCAGACACACGGCTATAACCTTATCGCTGACTATTTTAGGGTTTGGCCAATCAGACACGACGCGGACACAGGAAGGACAAAATTTGGCCAATTTGGGCATAATTCAAATTTTTGGGGTGAAATTGGAAAAATATTAAATTGAGGACTACTTGTAAATACTTTAGAACTTCAAATTAAGATTAAAAGGATTATTGGGCCGAGCCCTAATGGGCTTTCTGTCTTTCTTTCCTCTGTCTCGTTCCTCTTTTCCTCTTCCTCTGTATCGTTCCTCTCTTCTTCTGTACTTACTTCGAATTCTGCCTCCAGTGTTGCCACTGTTTGCCCTACTGCAGCCGCCGCCACTTTTCAATCTAAGTGTATATATTTGAACTTTTTTTAATAGTTTCTGTATCCTAGCCGTATCATATCTTGTATTTTTAAAACTTTCCATAGCGAAGTATTCGTAGCGTATCTATACGATATTATACCCGTGTCCGTGCAACATATGTAGGCCTTTTGTTTTGCTATTTTACTTTCCGTTTTTTCGTTGTTAACTGATAAATATTTCATTTTCCTTGCATATTGAAGTGCCCATCAGTCATTGATATCTCTGATTGGATGTCCTATTGAACTTAGATGCTCCATTTGATTGTAACTGATAAAGGTTTCATTTTGCTTGCTTATTGAAGTGCCCATCAGTAATTGATATCTCTTATTGGATGTCCTATTGAACTTGTATGCTCCATTTGATTTCTTGGAGGGCTGCTTGTGTTCACTAATGATTTAGAATGATTATGGCTTATATTTCGGTTTGGGTGGTGAGTGGTGTGGTTGATCTTCTCTGTTTGTTTATGCGTTTGGATGATTAGGTTTGCAAAGTTGCACCTATCCCCGGAGAAACAAAAGTTTGGCAATACATAACTCTTACAAAGAGGATATTTCTTATTGATTGCCCTGGTGTTGTTTATCAGAACAAGGATACAGAGTCGGATATAGTCTTGAAGGGTGTGGTAAGTTCAAATCTGAATGTCAGCAATAATTTTTATTTTGGTGCTTTATTGTAACAGAATTGATTCAAATCAATGACGAGCTGATTATGGCTATGATTTCGAGTAAACAAATTTATTCAAGAAAAATCTGCGGACTGTTTTTTAAAAATTAAGTGTAGGTCAAGAGTTTCTCATTGTTAAGTTAACTTTACAAATGAATGTTGATCAATGAAGTTTGAGCCAGTGGTCAAGACAGAGGAGATTATGGTTATTGCGGATATTTATCTGACTATATATACAGTAGCACAACCACATTAGGAAAATAGTTTCATAAAGGCTAATTGATCAATTCTAGAACTGAGAAATAAATAATTTCCTTGGAATTGCTTAGAAATAATATTTCCCATCATCTCTATTTCTCTCAAGTCGAAATATAATTCTTCATCTTTCTAGTGCACAAGGAAGGACGGTGGGAGGGGGTTTGACTGTTCGTTCGTACATTAAGAGACAAAATAAGCTTTTGCAATTGGCTACTTACCTTTCGCTTTTAGGTGTCTGGTCCTTGATCTAAAATTCAAATCCTTTCTTGTTTGCTGCATAAGAGGAAAATGAGCTAACTAATTTTTCCAATTAGGTGCGTGTAGTCCATCGAATATAACTAAAAGTTTATTTATCCAAACCATCATAGTAAGAGCTGCCAATCATGTCCCAAAACCTCCAAGGTAATGCGTGGGTTGATTGACCAAGGCAAGCTATTTATGGAGGATTTTTATTAAGGCTCAATTTTGGTCCTTAGCTCGTCCACACGATCCATTTACTTTCTCTAATGAATATATACGATAACAAACTATTGGTTCAAAGTTTTCCTAATGATTAATTACTAACATGAAATTTTGTTTTATGTCCAAACACTTGGGATATTGTTGTGGTTTTGTTTCATACATTTTCAGGCATCAGTTTAGAAAGATGTGCCTTTGAAATCTGTATTGTAGAATGTGATATATGGCTGGTTTTGTCTTTGGGTCATGTTATGTGAGAATATGTTGAATTTGGGATGTAACTTTGAAGGATGTAGTTGACATTTTAATAACTGGTGGTAACAATAACTCAGATCTTTTTAAACCATAAGTTAGTCCAAACACAATGTTTTGGTCGCTCTATCAGTTGAAGCAATTGTTCCACAACGATCCAACTAATAATTGTACAAACCTATAGTATGAACATCAGTACATGAATTTTGTTGATCTAGAGTTTGTTGCCTTATTAAAGTTACACCTGATGGTGGAACTCAAATTATTTTAGGTAGTATAACACTCCAAACACCTCATTTCGATCATTCTACCATTGAAGCCTGTTGTTACTCTCCAGTAGATACGTTTTAGTTTTTAACGGAGTATTTCTATTTGAGTTTTGAAAATGGGTATGGGATAAAATGAAAATAATATGCTCTCTAAACTATGGAAGACAATATTTTTTATTTCAGTTGATTCGAATCTTTCAATTCCAAACTTCTTGTGGCTTGATGAAGTTAGTTGATTATCTTTTAATTAAACCGACATCGCTCTGCATGAGCACACCTTTTGCTTGAGCCACATTTCCTTTTTTAAATCATGTATTTTGAATTGAGTTCCAGCAGATTTTATATTTTTACTGATATGCAGTGACTCGAAACTGTCAGATCTGTATTCTACTATCCTCATGCTTAGTTTTACCCAAAAAGGCATATACTCCTCCATTTGCCTCCTGTATCAAATGTTGATGTTTCACCGTTTCCAGGTACGCGTGACAAATTTACAGGATGCCTCTGAGCATATTGGTGAAGTTCTTCACCGTGTAAAAAAGGAGCACCTTCTGAGAGCGTACAAGATAAGCGACTGGTACACTCAGTTACACGCCATTGGACTAGAACAAATAGTATTAATTATCATACAAGATATGTGAATAATATGCTTTAAATTATATGCCAGCAGACTATAACAGGTAGTACTTTTAGCAGTATATTATATTGAAGTTTCTCTTTTTACCCTCTTAGTTTATGCTATCTTGTTCTTTACCTCTGTGTTTTGTCTGAATAATCGCACTTGTCAGAGGAAGGGATTGTCATGTTGTGGAAAAGAAAAACTCTGGGAAAATCTGAAGTTTCAGAAATATCTCTGAAGTTAAAACTCCACACAGCTTTAACTCTTCTTTGTCTTCAGGGAGGATGCAGATGACTTTCTTGTTCAGCTATGCAAGTCAACTGGCAAACTTCTGAAGGTAATATGCCAAATTCCAGATTATGTTTGTCTAAGTCTTGCTGGCAGGTCTTGTCCCAATTGGGATTGATACTTGAAATTTGAAAATGTACTGGGGCTTCCTTGTGATCTTGACTTGATGTCTAGGAGGCCATTATTATGGTTCTTATGACTGCCTACGGGTTTGGGCTTGGTTCCATGGAAGGTGGAACCACGTAAATGTAGTTCAGTTCCAGTTCTACTTTTGACTAGAACCCATTTGACGTGAAATCTATTCCTGTATAACAAGCAAATGAAAATAACCGACTCAAGAGAATAAATTGGAATAAATTAATCATGTCAATATTATGACAACATATTATTAATTCACATCTTTATTTAAAATAAAAATTAGATTTGATTTTATTATTGTGATAATGTAGTTCAAACTTATAAAGTTGTCTGTATACTGCAGAATCTAAACTCTAAAATTAGTTTACAATTTTGGTTATGGTTCTATAAAATATTGTATTTTTCAACTCGAAATTTGTTTTACTTTCAATTACAATTTGAAGAGAACTGTGGTCGGGTCTAGGAATGTTTAGCTATTATCAACAATCTCAGAACCTATACTTCGAAGAGAACTGTGGTCGGGTCTAGGAATGTTTAGCTTTTATCAACAATCTTAGAACCATGAAGGCACAAACTTATACCAAGGTTAAATGCTGTCTTCTTTGACACGATAAGCCGTCACTCACCAGGAACCTGGAACCACTTAGAAAAATTTTCTACCAAGTTACCAAAGAATATTTCTTTTGCTTAATGCCGGTTATGATCTGATAGATAGCTACCTGTTGCTAAAGTTATCGCACTATGTAGGGTGGTGAACCTGATCACATGACTGCTGCTAAGATGGTTCTCCACGATTGGCAAAGAGGGAAAATACCATTTTTGTTCCACCTCCCAAGGAAGAAGGCGATGAGCAGAAGGATGGTGATGGGGAGACGGACCAGGTAGTGGACGAGGATGACAAAACGAGTGCTGCTCGAAGAGCTATAGCAGATGTTATTGCATCTCAGCAGATACAAGACATTCCAGTTCAAAAAGATCTTTTCAGTGAGAAGGAATTGATGGGTGAGACCTTACAGTAGCTTCTACCCTTTTATATGGTCTCAGATGTTTGTGTTGTATTCATTCTTTTCTAAAATGAGGAGAAAAGAATTTTGCAGCTGAGTTTTCAGCCTGATGTTTTTAATTTATGTGTTATGTTCTTTAAGTCGTCTTTTGTGATCATATTAGGGTTTAAGTCATCTCTTTAAGAGCTGTAAAGCATGATTGTTTAGGTTCAATGATAGAATTAATTAGATTACGAAATAAATAATATAAAGAAAGATTATATTTATAGGTATCAGATATATTTTATGAATTAATTTGAAATATGATGTCTTAGACTTAAGTATCATTTTATATTTTATTAAAGTAAATAAAATTATTAATTTTTTAGTAATTATATTATATTAATACTTAATTAGTATATAATATTTAAAGTAATATTAATTATAATTTATTAATAATAGCTCATAAAAATATTTTTTTAATTGTAAATATATATAATGTAATTATAATAAGTATAATCAATATATAACATTAGCCCTTACTATTTGTTATACATTTATTATATTTTTTATAATTAAAATGCATTATAGTTCAATATAATATAATATATACTATTAATTATTATTTTTATTTATATAACAATTGTAATTTTTTATAATAAATATTTATTTATTACAATTTAAATAATAAAAAATATTGGCAATCATAAAATAATTAATTAATTATTTAATTTGAAATTACTGATTATTAATTTTTTTAATTTCAATTTATTTATTATTTACATTATATTTTATCAACAATAATAAGGACAGAATGGTAATTATGTATGTTTATTTGTTTTATATGGATCATTGATTGTATATATTGGATAATTATATGACGAATAGAATGCTCACCCTAATATCAGTCATATTCCCATGTTTTAACCATTTAAACTTGCCAAATATTAATAAATAGCAACCATTTTTAAACACTAGTGCTCGATCTGCACATGTTTACTTTCTTTGTACGATTATTCTTGTTTTAAAAATTAGAAATTATATTTATAAACTTAAATCATATTTAGAATTTATGATTATAACATTAATTTTTATTAGAACTTTTAGAATAATTACCTCAACACGAATTTTAGATGTTTTATAGATTAATAATATTTCCTTAATAATTTTTTTAATTATATAATTTTAAAATTAAACAAATTGAATTCGAAAGGCTAATTTAAATTTTATCCTATCTATTTTAGAATATGTAATAGCAAAACCGTACCATACAAGCTAAAGAAGGATTTGGACTAAAAAATAAAAAATAAATCAGCTGTGATTCCCTTGAATCGAAGAAAACTGAAAATATAAAAACTCATTAGCGATGGAAACTATTATTTTAAAGCAAATTATTATTAAGGGCATCTAAAAAAGTATGACTCGCATCAGTTATTTAAAAGGAAGGGAGTTGACTATTGTTTTTCAAAAGGAAGGGAGTGAGTTTGTTAAGACGATACTTAAAATTGTTAACGGGGCCCTTAACCAGACGGGAGAGGACATACTTAATTTAGCCTCCATTTACTCATACAGATTATTGCTTTTGTTGTTGTTCTGTGTTCTTTTGTTCTTTAGTTCTCCGACATTTGTTATTTTGCTCGCCGAAGGAAAACGAAGAAAATATTGAAAAAAGAGATCAAAATACAGAGTGAATAGTAGTACTGGAGCTCAGCATTTTTCGGACGATTGTCAAAATATGGGTCGAGATCATATGTTGGCTCGAGACCCACATTTTTTAGTTTGTCGCGACCCTTATTTACGTGTGTTTGGTTGCAGCATTTGTTGGGCTAGGCTCATGTCCAAAATATGGGTCGAGATCATATGTTGGCTCGAGACCCACATTTTTTAGTTTGTCGCGACCCTTATTTACGTGTGTTTGGTTGCAGCATTTGTTGGGCTAGGCTCATGTCCAAAATATGGGTCGAGATCATATGTTGGCTCGAGACCCACATTTTTTAGTTTGTCGCGACCCTTATTTACGTGTGTTTGGTTGCAGCATTTGTTGGGCTAGGCTCATGTCCAAAATATGGGTCGAGATCATATGTTGGCTCGAGACCCACATTTTTTAGTTTGTCGCGACCCTTATTTACGTGTGTTTGGTTGCAGCATTTGTTGGGCTAGGCTCATGTCCAAAATATGGGTCGAGATCATATGTTGGCTCGAGACCCACATTTTTTAGTTTGTCGCGACCCTTATTTACGTGTGTTTGGTTGCAGCATTTGTTGGGCTAGGCTCATGTCCAAAATATGGGTCGAGATCATATGTTGGCTCGAGACCCACATTTTTTAGTTTGTCGCGACCCTTATTTACGTGTGTTTGGTTGCAGCATTTGTTGGGCTAGGCTCATGTCCAAAATATGGGTCGAGATCATATGTTGGCTCGAGACCCACATTTTTTAGTTTGTCGCGACCCTTATTTACGTGTGTTTGGTTGCAGCATTTGTTGGGCTAGGCTCATGTCCAAAATATGGGTCGAGATCATATGTTGGCTCGAGACCCACATTTTTTAGTTTGTCGCGACCCTTATTTACGTGTGTTTGGTTGCAGCATTTGTTGGGCTAGGAAACATATATATATATATATATATATATATATATATATCATTTGATCTGGTTAAAAATTTAAAATTTTCACAAAAGAAATAATAAGTTTTAAACAATAAAACATCAAACTCTCACTCACGACACTATATCCAAACGATAATGTGTCTCAATAATATAATCACTGAAAACTCATGCGGAAACGAAAAGGTCGTTGGGTGAGTGTCCCGACTGCAGTCCACTTAAGACTCAAGCCTCTCGATCCCGGTCTCAGCTTCATCTGTACAATTCAAGTATAGTGAGTTTAAGGACTCAACAAGTACAAAACTGGTTAGTAACGAATACTACATACTACATGCACATGCATAAAATATTTGTACTCAAATAATTTTCTAAAACTTTAAATGCATAAGAAAAACATCTTCTCAAATCACTTTCTTTAAATATTCATGCGTAGGAAAGTAAAAATATTTTTCTTGTAAACTCAGAGCAGTTCGTAAATAAAAGTTTTTTTGTGTGAAATCTGTTCCCTGAACGTGGTTCTTTGTTCTTCTTTGTTTTGGTTGATCAAGCTATTTGGTACCATGGTACTGAAATTTGGTACAGCTCCCTAGCTAGACTGGTTTCCATACACGTCAACTTTTTGGCATTTCTCCTTGGAAAGTCTCCCGACTCACAATATCCGTAGTTTGACATGTCTCCTCGGGAACGTCTTTCGACTCACAATACCCGTAATTTGGCATGTCTGCTCGAAACATATTCCGACTCACAATACTTATAATAATATTTAACCACCATCAAGTCTCATCATTCAAAACATTTTATTTCCTTCTCATTCTTGTCTCATAATAAATCTCAAATTCTCAAAATAATTCCTTCTTAACTTCATAAACTTTCTTCTCAACTTCATAAACTTTCTGCTCATAAAATTTCTCATAAAAGTCCAGTAACTGACAGTTTAAAAATCATAAATGCTAAAAATCATTTTCTAGGCATTTATTTGTCATGAAACTTGCCAAAAGTCTCATAAATCAATTAAATTCTAAAAATGCTAGAAAATCCTAAAATATGCTTAAAATATCAAATAAAGTCATTCACGAACTTCGGCAGCCCCTAAGACTCGAAATCTCAGTTTTCACAAAAATAACCCGAAGAGGCTCACTTCGAGCGACAAACGGTAAAATCACTAAAAATCCATTTATTAACCAAATTACTTTCTATTTCAATCCACGTTACTCTAACTCAATGTTGGGGGCCGCGGCGGATCCGGATCGCGCCTCCCGGCGAGGCAGCGGAAGAACAAAATTTGGCCGGGAGACGATCAATACAATTCAATTAAAACAAGCAAGCTATGACATTCATAGGGCGATTAGATGACTACCTTGCTGGCAACTCGTGCCTGGCTCCGACCAGTTTCTCGAGGAAACCGGCATTTCACGGTAGGCGGCGGTAGAAACGTCAATCAGGTCCACGACCGGATACGAGACTCCTTCGTCAGCCTGCACTAGAAGGCCTGACGAGATTGGCGTGGACGGATTCTCCTCGTCAAGTTGGCCGGAACAAATTCCGGCAGCACAAGGAGGCGGCGGCAGCGGCGGCACAAGGGCGGCGGCGGCGGCTTATGAGAGGAGGGAAGGGGCCGACCACTTCTAGGTTTAGGGTTTTGTGTAGTTGTTGTGTTATAAGTTAATTAGTCTAAGTCTACATTAAGTAGACTTGGTGATGGGTTTGGATCCGGCCCAACGGGCCCGGGTCCAACGGATGAACATTCGGTTCATCCCCATCACCGAGACTTCATCGTAACTCCGATCGCCGATCAGATCGGACGGATCGACTCAGTTTCCAAAACTGAATACTATGATCTGA
>KV017512.1:0-16058 GCA_001598015.1 Dorcoceras hygrometricum | reverse complement strand
GCCATCGTGCGGCCGCGCGCGTGCAATTTTCGTGCGGACGTTGGGGCCGGCGCACACGGCGGCGGCCGGTGGCTTTGATATCAAAAATTTAGTTTTTCGATCTGAAATTTCAAGATTAGATATAATATGGCAGTATCGTATTGATCAGATCCGAAAACCTGGCTCTAATACCACTGTTGGGGGCCGCGGTGGATCCGGATCGTGCCTCTCGGCGAGACAGCGGAAGAACAAAATTTGGCCGGGAGACGATCAATACAATTCAATTAAAACAAGCAAGCTATGACATTCATAGGGAAATTAGATGACTACCTTGCTGGCAACTCGTGCCTGGCTCCGACCAGTTTCTCGAGGAAACCGGCACTTCACGGTAGGCGGCGGTAGAAACGTCAATCAGGTCCACGACTGGATACGAGACGTCTTCGTCAGCCTTCACTAGAAGGCCTGACGAGATTGGCGCGGACGTATTCTCCTCGTCAAGTTGGTCGGATCAAATTCCGGCAGCACAAGGCGGCGGCGGCGGCACAAGGGCGGCGGCAGCGGCGGCGGCGGCGGCTTATGAGAGGAGGGAAGGGGGCGGCCACTTCAAGGTTTAGGGTTTTGTGTAGTTGTTGTGTTATAAGTTAATTAGTCTAAGTCTACATTAAGTAGTCTTGGTGATGGGTTTGGATCCGGCCCAATGGGCCCGGGTCCAACGGATGAACATTCGGTTCATCCCCATCACCGAGACTTCATCGTAACTCCGATCACCGATCAAATCAGACGGATCCACTCAGTTTCCAAAACTGAGTACTATGATCTGAAAAACTATTTTTCAGAACCCCAGTACAAAATGACCGTTTTGCCCCTCAACGTCGGGAATCACGATTTGACCCCTGTTGACTTTTAGGAAGTCGCACTCCCCAAAATCCTCTTCTCATGCTCAACAAATTGAGCTCAGTTTCCATGCGGGAATCTCGAATCCAGTACTTGTGTGACCCTCAATGGTTCAGGGATACAGCTAGCCGTGGGCCCATAACCATTGTGGCTCCGGAATCACAATTCCGGACATGCCCATCGGATCATGGTAAGAGCATCTAGCAACATCACCCCATGATCCCCTAGGAGTGCCTGAAAGAACCAGTTGGTCGTGGTTAGCGTACAGTACGGTCCTTTCAATCCATATATCCCGATCAGATCAACGACCATTGGTAAATCGAGAGTCGCTAAAGATCCGATAGCTATGCATACATCTTGGAGATCGAATAGTGACATCACGAGTGTAACTAGGTAAACACATTTACCTAAAACACTTCTAGTTCTCTGGCAAGAGATTTATACACTATTATCCCCTCAGATAGCATAAGATATCCACGCATGTCTGCGAGCGGTGAATCCTCGACAACGATGCATCGACTCCTACATACATCGGGGTCTCACCCAATCCCGACGCCTTATGACCCCAATAGAGTCGGAAAATGGGTCAAAGTGAGACGCCTATCATGTAGAGTCTCAATGACGTTTTGAGTCGTGAGGACTAATCAGTACAACCAAGACCTCGACTGTGGTTGCTGCTGTTGTTTGGATTTTTGAGTTAAAATCCATATTTTGATCATGTTTGTATTTAAAATGATATTTTCAGTCCAGGCCCAAACGAAAAATTTTAGCCCAAATTTTATGCTTCCGTATAATTGTGATTAATCGAGTAATTAATCCTAGATTTAGAGCACTGGGCCTGACATAAACTTTATGCTCAACTTCATAAACTTTCTTCTCATAAGATTTCTCATAAAAGTCCAGCAAATGACGGTTTAATAATCACGCATGCTAAAAATCATTTTTCTAGACATTTATTTGTCATGAAACTTGCCAAAAATCTCACAAATCAATTAAATTCTAAAAATGCTGAAAAACATCTTAAAATATGCTTAAAACATCAACTAAAGTCATCCACGAACTTTGGTAACCCCTAAGACTCGAAATCTCAATTTTCACAAAAATGACCCGACGAGGCTCACTTCGAGCGACCAAGTGATAAAAAATTATTAAAAATCCATTTCTTAACCAAATTACTCTCTGTTGCAACCCATGTCACCCTAACGCAAACTACTAGTCACTGCAATAAATGAGACTCAAAAATGACTCACGACGTGACCATACCGACAACAACAAGGCCACTGCACTTGCACAGGAGTGAATCTGTGTATGCTGGGACTCTACCTCAAAACTTCTCACTCCTCCCGACTCCAGCACCTGAACAGACCCTAGTACAACCCAGGTACGACCCCTAAACTCGATACAAACCTTTCTGGACCACAACCTAATCCACGCTAGACTTTCTCTCCTCAAACTCCTCCTTAACCAACACATGAAATTCTCACCCTAAACCTCTCGGCCTGGACTCTCACCACCTCACTCAGACTTCAAAGCTCTTCATGCTCTATCCCTAGGCCATTACCAGCCATGAATGGACTGAGCATTTCGAACTTGAAGATCAAAGAAGGCTAGGAGAGCCTAGACACCTTCTACAACCCAAAACTCTCCTCTTGTAGGCCAAGGATGCACAACTCAAGACCTGTTCGACCTAGGCTACAAAGTTCATGAATAAATGACATTAAACAGTAAACTAAGCATAAAAAATACATTCAAAAAGTCACCATCACAAATATACACACAAATGTACATAAACTTGAAATGTGCATCAAAGAAAGTCTTGTACTTGCTTTTATTGTTAAAACTTACAACCAAGATGATGATGCAGGCTGGGAGGAAGACAAGGAACACCACACCAAGCTATGGAAAGAGAGTGGAGATCCAAAATTGATGAGAAACACAAGGAAGAGTGGAGGAAACTTCAAGTGTGCTATGGGGAGGTGGGGGGACACATATGGGGGTGTAAATGCTAGGCTTGACCATTTTCTTTATTGAATAATTTTATTGAATAATGGTGTATAATAGGTCAATAATGGTGTATATAGTTGGACAAAGGTTGAAGAATTGTGTAGTTGAATAATTGTGTAAAATATGCTCAAAGTTGTGTGTGTATAGGATGCTCAATTTTTGTTGCATATATGATGCTTAAAGTTGCTACTCAAAAATCCTATCTTCCCCCTTTACATAAATTCGAAAAGTTGGGCTAAACATGAGGAGAAAATGGTTTTAATAATGGAAATGAGGTATGTTTTTAAAAATAAGTTCTTCAATCCCTCGAAAGTTATAAATATCGGAAATAGCATAATGAATATAGACTATTAAAATTTTCTATCATAAAATATTCAAAGTACAGGGATTTCTCTCAAGAATCAATTTTATAGAAAACATCCTTAACTCGTCGTCTCCTTTCCGGCCTAGCATCATCTAAATACAAATTCTATAATGAAGTCTCGGACAAATGATTAAACAAATCACATAGCCTAAAACATGGAAATAAATAAAATAACGAGGCATGCGAATTAGGTAGAAAAATTCCTAGGCGTTACACATTGTTACGCAACCGGATGAATTTAACGTGGGCCTAGTGGTGATACATTTTCGTTCACTGACGGTTCTAACTTGTACGTCGGTCAGGAGTTCCAAAGCAAGGCTGTCGTGCAAAAGGAGTTATCTAAAATTTCTTTGAATTCCTCTTTTGAATTCAAAAGTGTCAAGTCATCTCCAAGTATACATGACGTTCGGTGCGTTGATAAAGGTTGTACATGGAGAATCTGGACTTCGAAAGTTAGAGACTCCAATATTTTTTCGATTCGTACGTACTGCAACACACACACATGTGATTTGATAGGAAGACGTACGAGACACCAACAAGAAAGTTCATCCGTTGTCTGTGACATGTTGGTGGAGTACTCTGAAGGACAACAAGTGACTCCCCAACCAAAATCTATTTGGTCATTTGGATGATGTGGAGCACATTGTTACGCAATCGGATGAACTTAATATCGGTGTTGGCGTTGGTCATTTGGATGATGTGGAGCACATTGTTACGCAACCGGATGAACTTAATGTTCGGCCTAGTGGTGATACATTTTCGTTCACCGACGGTTCTAACTTGTACGTCGGTCAGGAGTTCCAAAGCAAGGCTGCCGTGCAAAAGGAGTTATCTAAAATTGCTTTGAACTCCTCTTTTGAATTCAAAAATGTCAAGTCATCTCCGCTTGTATATGCCGTTCGGTGCGTTAATAAAGGTTGTACATGGAGAATCTGGACTTCGAAAGTTAGAGACTCCGATATTTTTGCGATTCGTACGTATTGCAACACACACACATGTGATTTGACAGGAAGACGTACGAGACAACGACAAGCAAGTTCGTCCGTTGTTTGTGACATGTTGGTGGAGAACTTTGAAGGACAACAAGTGACTCCCAACCCAAAATCTATTATGACCATGATGCGCAATAGAGGAGTTGAAATTACCTATTACAAAGCTTGGAAAGGTAAACAACTTGCTCATGATATCTTCAGAGGTGATCCTGAACAAAGTTTTGCAATTCTGCCTTTTTCTCTGAGCATGGTGGGAAAAATGAATCCAGGTAGCATAACTGATTTAGTACTTGATGAGGATAGTAGATTCAAATATATGTTTCTAGCTTTGGTGCATGTGTGAAGGGCTATCGATGCATGAGAAAAGTAGTCACCATTGATGGTACATGGTTGAAAGGAAAGTACGATGGCACTTTACTAGTGGCTTTGGCTCAAGATGGAGATTTTCACCAGTACCCATTGACTTGAGGCATTTTTGATGTTGAATCTACTGCTTCAGGGAGTTGGTTTCTGACGAAGCTACTGTATGTAGTACCTGATGAGGAGGAGTTGATGATCATATCGATAGAAATCCGGGAATCATTGCTGTTGTTTTCGGAGTGTACTATAACGCTCATCATGGTCATTGTATATGGCACTTGTCGGAAAATATGAAACTCCGTTGCAAGAAGAAGGGTTGCATGGAAATGTTTATGCACTTAGCCAATATCTATAAGCAGAGTGACTTCGACGTCGAGTACGAACATTTCAAGAACAGGTATCCCGATGCCGGAATGTTTTTGGATGATCTTTAGATCGATGGAATCGAGCCTATAGTCCAAAATCTCGCTACAATATCATGACAACGAATGGGGTGGAATCAATAAATGCAAGATAACGTGATGAAAGGCATCTTCCAATCGTTGCGTTGTTAGAATCATTGCAAAAATTAACCACATCTTGGTTTGCGAGGTATAGAAATGCATCTATTGTGGCTACCACAAATTTCATCCCTGCAGTTGAGTCCATCTTGCGTGACAGATTTAATGCTACTCGGGGGTATCAAGTTTTTGAATTGGGCAGTCTTGAGTATGAAGTCCGGAACAGTACACATACATCCATCGTGGACCTGGAATCCAAGAGATGCACATGCAGAGAATTTGATATTGACAGGATTCCATGTTCACATGCAATTGCAGCGAGTTGACTATCAAATTTTGATTTTTATTCGTTGTGCTCGGAATATTATTCTGTTATGTTGTGGTGATTAACATATGCTGACCCAATTTATCCAGTTCCGGATCAGAATGAGTGGCCACGTCACGACATTTTCGTACTACCATCTGTTGTGAAGAGAGAAAAAGAGGCCGAAAAAAACAAAATATACTTCCTTCCGTTGGTGAATTTAGTAGAAGATAAGTTAGCATGTTTTCATGTATCTATTTTTAATTGTTTCTTGATTGTTGTAATTTTCCTGTATCTATTTTTAATTGTTTCTTGATTGTTGTAATGTGGCGCACAATAGAGGGTCGCGAGCTGAGAATGGGTCTCGCGTAGGGGTCTCGAGTTGTGGGTGGGTCGCGAGTAACGTTTGGGGTTTGGGGTTTGGGTCTCGCGTAGGGGTCTTGAGTTGTGGGTGGGTCGTGAGTAATGTTTGGGGTTGGGGTTTACGGTTTAGGGTATGGGTCTCGAACATGGGTCGCGAATAATATTTTGTGATTCTTATCACATCATATGTTATAAGTTTTATGAAATAAGTGTTATATTTATAACATAACATATAATTAGTATAAATGATAATACAAAGCCATAAGCCATAATCCATAAGCATATATGTTGTTATAAGTTTTATAAGCTTATAATATACTATGCCACAACACATATTTGAGTGATATATAAGTATAAGTGATAATACAAAGCCATAACCATAAATGTTGTTATGTTGTTATAAGTTTTATAAGTTTATACTAGACTATGACATAACACATAACATATATGCGTGATACATAACATACATGAGTGATAACACATTACATATATGAGTGATACTATATGTTTATAGTATAGTTTATACTATACAATAGAGACCCATGGAGGCCATCGAGACCCACACCATCGAGACCCACAACTTAGGAATGATTTTTGGTTAATTACCTGTACGAATTGATTACCACTGAATTTCCTGCAAATTGTTCTTTGCAATTATGTTCTCCACCAAACGTGAGATTTGATTTTGATGTAGCATAATCATGAAAATCCTTTTTTTGTGATTTGTCACTATTCATACATCCCATCCCATTTAAAGCTACACTGTATTTAATAGGGTAATTGAGGATTGTGTATGTGCATGGAGATGAACCATATACAGTTTTTCATTACTTCATTTCTATATAAAGCAATCCCGCTAGTCTTGTAATCATATGTTCTCCTCAGTAATCTTATTAAAATCCCTTTCTTTTTAATCCATTGTTGTGTCGGAATGACGAGTGAATAGGAAGATAATTCTGTTGAGAGTGTCACTAGTACGTGGCATGACTTACTACCAATTCATTTCAACGAAATGGTCCCTGTAATTTATCTTTACTTATATGATGAAGTCGAGATTTTACCATCACCTTCTAAACAACGGAATATCGGCACTGAACAACCTGGCACTGAAAGTTCTGGCATAAAAAAAGACCCGAAGGAGCAGCAGTCACCATCAAAGAACCCGAATGACATGGGAAGCAAGACAGAGGTAGATACCAAGGACGACCCAGTTGAAGGCCAAAGCTCGCAGTCGAGCTGTTCACCCTTTAAAAAACGTGTCTGAATATTGTGAATGCTTTTGAACTAACCGTGTCTGATTTTGTTAATGCTTTTAACCTCAGTTTGGTTGTTATGAATGATTGTGAACTGTTGTTGTGATTGTGGGACATCATGTAAGGTCGGGTGTAGGATTTATATAATCGTAGATATTTTGTAATCTACTCTTATTTAAATTCCATAACATGTCATCGAGACTGTAACGCCCCAAAATCCATAGGACCACATTTATGAACCCCTTTTTGTTATTATTTTAAGGGTCATGATGATATATTTAGATTTCAGATTTCAGCTTCAATTTATTTTAATTGTTTTAAAAGTTGATTTCAGATTTGAAATACAACTCAGAAGGTTTCCGGACAGACATCGCCTCAAGAACAAGCTAGAGCAGATTTCAGATTTCAAAAATAAAATGCTTCAAATCTAGCAAACTATTCTCTTCAAAATCCTCTGGCAAATTTCCAAATTTAAAACAGTAACTGGGAGCTTTTTAAAAATCTTTCAAAAAGGACAAATAGTTGGTAGGAATCCCATGCCTACTCGAGTGTTTTCACCTAATTCCAATCATGCTCTGTTATATGATTGTTTACGAGAAGTTGAGTTCATTTTCACTTGAAGAGAAATCTTTTTTATCTTCTTAAACTCTCTGGAACTCGTCCTGGTGCTTGAGGAGGATTTCTACAGGCCAGCTGTCTCCGTGTTTCCAGTGTTAAGGCAAGTAAAAGCTGATCCATGCTACACCATTTCAAAGCATATATTGTTTCCTCAGTTCTGTTTGCTTGCCTGCTTATGTTAAAGATATAGCAATTTTCAAGCATGTATATGAAAATGAAAGATCGGGTTCATCGTTGTTTCTGTTTTAAAAAGAATCCCAGTATGTTTTAAGCGCAGAGGTTGATGTGTTTTCAAAACATTGAGCATTCAAGTTCTAGTTCCATGAAAGATTATGAAGTTCTTCGTCTTGGTGAGTTGCGACGTCTGGACTTGGCTCCAAGTAATTGGCGATGCTGGTCCAATCGGGATTTCATTTCGGTTAGATAGGCGGAGCTGGTATCTTGGGTGTCGTCAGGATATTGCAGCACTAATTTACATAGCCAAGTCGGTTTTCCTATACTAGTAATCAGACCCTATCTTCAAGTCAGAAAAATCCCATATCAAGTCTGTCTTGCAAATGTCAAATCTGTTTCACTCACACTGTTTCTACAGTCAAAACTGATTTTCACGCCAGCAGTGCCATTTCGCTAGTCAAGTCTGTTTCTTTAAAGATGGAGGTATATCTTTTCGTCAGTGGAATCTGCTTTATCAGTTAGCAACAGTGTTCCCAGGTTCAAATCTGAATTCCCCGCTTGCGATAGCGCTTCTGGAGTCAAATCTATTTTCTTGCCAGAGATGTATCCCCGATGGTCGATTCCGATTCCACTGTCGATACTGTTCCTTTACGACACATCTGTTTCAGCGTTAGAAATACTACTCATATAGTCGAATATGTGTTTACGACCCGGATCTGTTTTGTACTCAAGCACAATTTTGTTAGCCAAATCTGATATCACTTCAGCGATAAGTCCCCAGTAGTCGAATCTGATGCTCAGTGATATGCTGGTCCAATCGGGATTTCATTTCGGTTAGATAGGCGGAGCTGGTATCTTGTGTGTCGTCGAGATATTGCAGCACTAATTTACATAGCCAAGTCGGTTTTCCTATACTAGTAATCAGACCCTATCTTCAAGTCTGAAAAATCCCATATCAAGTCTGTCTTGCAAATGTCAAATCTGTTTCACTCACACTGTTTCTACAGTCAAAACTGATTTTCACGCCAGCAGTGCCATTTCGCTAGTCAAGTATGTTTCTTTAAAGATGGCGGTATATCTTTTCGTCAGTGGAATCTGCTTTATCAGTTAGCAACAGTGTTCCCAGGTTCACATCTGAATTCCCCGCTTGCGATAGCGCTTCTGGAGTCAAATCTATTTTCTTGCCAGAGATGTATCCCCGATGGTCGATTCCGATTCCACTGTCGATACTGTTCCTTTACGACACATCTGTTTCAGCGTTAGAAATACTACTCATATAGTCGAATATGTGTTTACGACCCGGATCTATTTTGTACTCAAGCACAATTTTGTTAGCCAAATCTGATATCACTTCAGCGATAAGTCCCCAGTAGTAGAATCTGATGCTCAGTGAGATTTTAAAGGGAAACGAGTTTCAAAAGGTGATGAACCCCGATGATGTTCAAATCTGATTTCAACAGATATGAGTTTAAAGGAAGAAAATTTTATTTTTAAAGGATTTATGTCGTAGATAACAGACGGTCATAAAGTAAGGGTGAGCAGTCGTCGAGCGTGTCGGTTGCCCCTTCACATAGAGCTTCATGCCATAAAGACTGAATTCAGAAGTAAATTGATCAAGTGCCAAAGGACCTAAAGAGAGATTATAAGCCATAAATCACAAGAAAATAATGATGAGATCTGGGTTACGTCTCGAATCTGTTTTTACGAAAAGATGTTTAAGTTTAAATGCCTTCCTTTAAACTAAGTTATGTTCAGATACAAGATGTTGCCTACATTAAGTGAATTTATTATTCTCAGATTTTACTTGCTGAGCCTCTAGGCTCATTAGCTTTTAAATGGTGCAGGTGAGACAGATCTGGGGCAGATGGGCGGAGGGAGCTGAACCAGCTGTGGTGATTGTGTTTATCAATGGCTGATGTTTTCCGCACAAATGTTGTTGTTTTTTATCTTTTGACAAATCTGTATTAGCTCCATTACAACAATGATTGAATTCATATAGAATTTCAGATGTTGTAATATCGCACTTTGCATTTTATATCAACTTGTGATTCAGATCTGTCTCCACTATTTTATTTGGCACCAAGTGTGTTTGTGTCTCAAAATTTTTATGTTGTAAGAATTACAGCTTACAATATTTCTTTTCAGCCATTATTTTCCTCTTTTCTTTCTTTTTATTTTAAATCCGTTGACACCCATGGGCGTGGTGACACCCATGGGTTTGGGCGTCACAACTTGGTATCAGAGCATGGTCCTGAGATAAACACACGCACTTCCGGTTGGGACAGATTTCGTCGACCGTTTCTCCAGAGCTGTGAGTTTATTTTATTTCAGAGCATTTGTCTTTTAAATTTGGCATGTTCTGATGTTTATATTGTGGCGGATTACGGGCTATAGATTAAGATGTCTGGCCGAGGAAGAGGTAGAAGGAACACCTCCTTAGAAGAACCCAGTCCAGATAGTAACGCTAGTATTGCCCAAATCCTAAGGCTGTTGGTAGAACAAACCGGTAGAGGTAATGGCCAATCATCCAACAGTAGAGGACCAAAGCACGATGATCCTCAAGCGAAGTTTCGAAGACAGAAGTCGAAAGAGTTCAGTGGTACTACAGATCCCTTGGTTGCTGAAAGCTGGATAAAGTCGATGGAAGTTATCTTTGAGTACCTCCAGATGCCAGATTTGGATAGGCCCAGGTGCGCTATCTACATGTTGAGGGATGACGCTATGATTTGGTGGGAAGGAGCCAAACTATTGGTGGACTTAGCAAATCTGACTTGGGGAGACTTCAAGCGAGTATTCTTCGAACAGTACTTCACAGCAGACAATAGGTCTGAGTTGAAGAGGGAATTCCTAACTTTGAAACAAGTAAGATGACTGTACAAGAGTATGTGCGGACGTTTGAAAGAGGTTGTTATTTTGTGCCTCTTATTAGTAATGACCCAGAGGAGAAGCTGAGTCATTTTGTGGAAGGGTTAAAGCCTATGTACAAGATGAATGTTAGGCTGTCTGTGCCTAAGACTTACAGGGAAGCAGTGGATAGAGCCCTGTGAATTGAAAGAGATTGGAAGGATGTGGAGGAAGAAAGGCAATAGAAGAGGCAGGCCTTTCAGGAGAAGGATCAGAGGCCGTTTAAGAAACAGAATAAGAATCAACAGAGGCCTCAAGAGCAGAAACCCCTACCGATCCAATCCATTAGTGCAGTTCCTGCTAGCACCACCAGACCCGTGTGTCCCAAGTGCCAGAAGACTCACCCTGGTCCATGCAGACTTGGCCAGAACATCTGCTTCAGATGTGGATTGCCAGGGCATATGATTAAGAATTGCCCAAAGACTAAGCAGCTGGTGACCAGTAGAGCTTTCGTGATGACAGCTGAGCAGGCCAACCCAGATTCGATGGTGGTTACGGGTAAGATCTTGATTGCTAATATGCCCTCCACAGCTTTGATAGATTCAGGAGCTACCCATTCATTTATAGCAGCCAAGTTTGCTAAGAAGTTACCCGTCAGACCTGACCAAGTAACCATAGGATTTTGCGTAATGGTACCTTCAGGAGAAGAGTTAGTATCCTACGATATGTTTCGAGATTTAGAACTTAGGTTTCAAGGGCGATTGATTACCGCGGATTTAATTGTGCTACCGATGGCCGAGTTTGACATGATTTTGGGAATGGACTGGTTGACCAAGTATGGAGTAGTAATTGACTTTAAGTTCCGAACAGTAGTGGTTAACCCACCTAGAGGAGACCCGTTTACGTTTGAGGCCAATCAAATTTGGAGGATTCCACGTATTATATCAGCTCTTAAGGCTCAAAGCTGTTTAAGGAAAGGTGGGGTAGGATTTTTGGCAAGTCTATCGTCCTTAGCTATGAATAGTAAACCCAAAGTTTCAAATGTGGAGGTGGTAAATGAGTTTCCAGAAGTTTTCCTAGAGGATATCCAAGGACTACCACCAGACAGAGAGCTGGAATTTTCGATCGATTTAGTGCCAGGAGCAGCACCTGTATCCAGACCACCCTATCGCCTAGCCCCATCTGAGATGAAGGAAGGAACAGATACAAGATCTGTTGGATAAGGGATTCATTAGACCAAGCACGTCCCCCTGGGGAGCCCCTGCTTTGTTTGTTAAGAAGAAAGACGGGAGTCTGAGGTTATGTATAGATTACCGAGATCTGAATAAGTTGACCATTAAGAATAAGTATCCCCTTCCCAGGATGAGGATCTTTTTGACCAGCTGAAGGGATCAATAATCTTTTCTAAGGTCGACTTGAGATCTGGTTACCAACAGTTGAAGATCAAGCCAGCAGATATCTATAAGACAGCTTTTAGAACCCGCTATGGTCACTATGAGTTTCTAGTAATGCCCTTTGGACTTACTAATGCACCCTCAGATTTTATGGACCTGATGAATAGAGTTTGTCAACCATTTTTGGATCAGTTCATAGTTGTGTTCATAGATGATATCTTAGTGTACTCTAAGACCAGATCTGAGCATACCGATCATCTGAGGACAGTGCTTCAAGTTTTGAAGAATAAGCAATTATTTTCCAAGTTTAGTAAGTGTGATTTTTGGTTGGACAAAGTGGCTTTCCTAGGTCATATTATATCTAAGGATGGATTGGAGGTAGACCCAGCTAAAGTGGAAGCTGTTCGTGAGTGTCCAGTTCCCAAGACTATTTCAAAAGTAAGGAGTTTCTTGGGTTTAGCCGGATACTATAGGCGATTCATTCAAGGATTTTCGAAGATAGCTGTCCCCTTGACCTCGCTAACAAGAAGGAAAGTTAAGTATGATTGGACTCCAGAGTGCCAACTCAGTTTTGATAAGTTAAAGCAAGCGTTGATACAAGCCCCCGTGCTAACCATGCCATCTGATCAAGGGAAGTTTGTGATTTACACAGATGCGTCCAAGTTGGGTTTAGGTGCTGTACTGATGCAGGACCGTAGAGTAATTTCTTATGCCTCCAGACAACTTAAGGATTCATGAGAAGAATTATCCCACCCATGACTTAGAACTAGCAGCAGTAGTCTTTGCCTTGAAGATCTGGAGACATTAACTTTATGGGGAGAAGTGTGATATATTCACAGATCATAAGAGCCTCAAATACTTTTTCACCCAGAAGGAACTTAATATGAGGCAGAGGAGATGACTAGAGCTGGTGAAGGATTACGATTGTGCAATCAGCTATCACCCAGGAAAGGCCAATGTAGTAGCGGATGCTCTAAGTAGGAAATCTGTTGGATTAGCCCAAATCAGCGTCCAGAGACCCTTGGCGCATGATATTGAGAAGTTTGGAATTGAACTGTGCCCAGTGGTAGTACTGTGATTTTTGACAGATCTCACCATACGATCAAATCTGATAGACCAGATCCGAGAGGGACAGTTGAAAGATGAGCAGCTTAAGAAGTGGGTTAAGCAAGATAGGGAGAGAGGTAGTAGTCTCTACTTTTCAGAAGAAGGAATAGTGAGATTTCATGGCCGGATGTGGGTGCCCCAAGTAGACACCCTGAGGTCAGATCTGATGGCGGAATCCCAAACAGCTCCATACTCTGTGCACCCGGGGAGTACTAAGATGTATAATAAGGACATCCAGAAGTTGTATTGGTGGCCGGGAATGAAGAGGGATATATCCAGATTTGTATCTGAATGTTTTACGTGTCAATTGGTGAAATCTGAACACCAAAGACCAGCAGGAATGTTGAAGCCCCTGCCTATTCCCGAATGGAAATGGGAGTGCATAACCATGGATTTTGTGGTTGGATTACCCAAGACTGTTCAAGGATATAATTCTATTTGGGTTATAGCAGACAGACTCACTAAGTCAGCTCACTTCTTACCAGTTAAGACAACATATGATGTAAGCAGATATGCAGATCTTTATGTAAAGGAAATAGTGAGGCTGCATGGAGTTCCAGTTCGATAGTATCTGATAGAGATCCGAAGTTTACGTCAACTTTCTGGAAGAGTTTGCATAGAGCTTTGGGTACGAAGTTGACTTTTAGCACAACCTTCCAGCCCCAGACAGATGGTCAATCTGAAAGGGTGATTCAGATTTTATAAGATTTACTCAGGGCTTGCATTGTGGATTTTTCAGAGAGTTGGGATTCAAAGCTACCGTTGGTAGAATTTACGTATAACAATAGTTTCCAATCTTCTATCCAGATGCCCAATACGAAGCTCTCTATGGTCGCAAGTGTAGAACACCTCTTCACTGGGATGAGGTTGGAGAGCAAGCTGGTTTAGGACCAGATATGATAGAGCAAACATGAAACATACTAAACCCCTTAAATTTTTTTTTTGAAAAGCAGATGTGGAATAAACATTTAATAAAAGCTATAAATAAAACCATAACTTAAAGCATTAGAAAATATCATCTCAACATCCGTTTAAAACTAACTGTAAAGTATCCTCAATCCACATCGCACAAGCTAACATAAAAATCAGAGTATTTAAAACTGTTGCGGAAAACTGAACATGTTTAAAAGCAATGACATAAAATAACGGAGTGGTCACGGGGTAACAGCCGCAGCGGAGCATCATACGTCCTCACCTTCGGTCGGAGTAATATCAGCATCATGCTCACTGCACCATTTAAACCTAGTGACCCTAAAGGCCCAGCATGCTCTATCCGCTAATAACAAGGTATGTATAATAAAACGACATGCAGGCACATAAGTATATGAACATAATTTCATGACATGCGTGCTTGAAAGATCTTAAAACCTTGAATCATAATACAGTCGTACATACTTCATCGTATAATATAAATATTAAGGCATGGCATAAACATAACATAACTTAAAGAACATGTGAGTCGTATCCATGAAGTGAGAACCATAATTCAATTGATCAATCTATAAACCAACGTACGTGGCGGTGTGGTTCACCCCGATGTCACACGAGGATCCCTATATGTCACACGTCTGTGCTGCCACTTCACCACGATGTCACACATGGATCCATAAGCTCATACATTAACAGGGGATCCCCGGGCCCGGCTACCCGGCTAACTCCCATCATTACTTGCCCCACAACACATCAATCCCTCAAAATATTTTTTATTCATGCCTTAACATAACTTAAACTTTCATGATGCATGCTTTCATAAAATCATGCAACTTTTAAAAAATCTTGGCCCATCAATATATATTTAATTTCCTTAAAACATTTCATAATCAATTACATAGCATAATACATATATAATTAAATACATATTCATGGGCCTATGCATTATTTTCCTCGGCCCGGTCAAGGATTGGCTCAAGCGACTGGCCCACTAATTCTAAGCCCAAGGCCTCCACTAGACTTAAAATCATACTAAGCCCAACTCAAAATTGGCCCAACAACAAAGAATCACCCCTTTAAAATCATTGAAGTACTCGGCCCAACACCGTCAAAACAGGCTTAAAACTCATTTAAAATAACGGCCCAAAATCTAACAATTTGACTTAAAATCCAAATTACTTAAAAATCGACAACTTAAATTAACTTTTGACTTAAAATCATTGACCCAAAAATCATTTTGACCAAGAATAATTTTGACTTAAAAAGTTTGACTTGACTCGATAAAATGACTTGGACTTTAAAATAAAACTACCCGGCCCATAAATAAAATAACTCGGACCGGACTTAAAATATTTCAAATTACTTAAAAATCGACAACTTAAATTAACTTTTGACTTAAAATCATTGACCCAAAATTCATTTTGACCAAGAATAATTTTGACTTAAAAAGTTTGACTTGACTCGATAAAATGACTTGGACTTTAAAATAAAACTACCCGGCCCATAAATAAAATAACTCGGACCGGACTTAAAATATTTGAATCGACACTTGACCAACTCGACCCGACCCGATTGGACCAACCCATCGGCCCAACCGAACCGGCCCAAGCCCATCTCCCAATTACCCTAGACCAAAAACACAAACACAACATGCTGCCGCCGCGACCAGCAGTCACTTATCACGTTCTTTCTCCATGCTCCGGCCACCACTGCCGGATACCTTCCGGCTGGACCGCTCCCAGGTCCAGGCGGTTCTAACGTGACCGACCTTGGCTCAAACCGTTGGCTAACCAGGGAGAAATGGTCGCTGAAAGTGGACGCTCCAGCCATGCTGTTCCGTCGCGACCACCTGCTGGTCTTCGCGTTCGTTCTCCCTGATCCGGCCACCAATGCCAGAGACCTTCCGGCTGGACCCACCCCCAGGTCCCGACGGTTCTAACGTGAACAACCTTGCCTCAAACCGTGGCCTAATCAGGGA
>KV017511.1:2578-36377 GCA_001598015.1 Dorcoceras hygrometricum | reverse complement strand
TGTTGAGCATAGGAGGAGGAATTTAGGGAGTGCGACTTCCTAAAAGTCAACAGGGGTCAAATTGTGATTTCCCAAAGTTGAGGGTCTAAACTGTAATTTTGGACTAGGCGGTCTGAAAAATTGTTTTCGCATCATAATATTCAGTTTTGGAAACTGACTCGATCGGTCCGATCTGATCGTCGATCGTAATTGTGATGAAGCCGCGGTGGTACGGTCGAAACGAATGTTCATATGGACCTGGGCCCGCCCCAGGCCCATTGGGCTAGTGAAAGCCCATCATTGGTCTACTTATGCTAGACCTAGGGCTACACAAACTAAGACAACTAAACCCTAGCCTCAAAAGCATAGCTCTCGGCTGCCCCTCCTCCCTCCTCCACCTCTCGGTCGCGCCTCCTCCCTTGCGCCGCCGTAGCGCCGTCGTGCCGTCGCCCCGTGATCGGACTTGTTTCGATCACCACGACGAGGTGATTCCGTCCGTGACAAAATCCGTCAGCTCTTCTAGTGCAGACTGACGGAGGACTCTTGTTTCCGGTCGTGGACCTGATTAGACGATCTACCGCCGCCTACAATTCAAGAGCCAGAATTCCCTGTGAATCTGGTTGGAGCCAGGCGCCTAGACGCCAGCAAGGTAACAATCGATAAACGCCCTATGAATAGTTCATTGATTGATATTAATGTATTGAACGTATCTCGGGGCAAAATTTTAACTTCCGCTGCGCCCCCGGGAAACGGGATCCGGATCCGCCATTGTCGCCGACAAATAGTTTGACAAATCTCTGACAGAGTACTATATGTGCTTTAGGTAAATGAGTTTACCTAGTAGCACATTCTATGTCACTATTTGATCTCCAAAATATATGCATGACTATCGAATCTCTAGCGAATCTCGATTTTCCAATGATCGTTGACTGGATCGGGATATATGAGATGAAGGACCTTATTGTACGCTAGCCATGATCAACTGGTTCTTGCAGGCACTATCAGTGATACCTAGGAGATCATGCGGCGATGTTGCTAGACTCTTTACCATGGTCAGTTGGGTAAGTCCAAAAATGTGTTTTTGGACTCATAAGGAGTTGTAAGCCCACAACTAACTGTATCCCTGAACCATTGAGGGTCACACATGTGAGATCTGGGAGATTAGTATAGATTAATTAAGTGGATTAATTGACTTTACCATGGATCAGATCAGGCGTGAGCTGATCTGAGTGGAATAGTTCAGAGCTGAACTGCTTTTGTAACGCATAGAAATCCTGAATACGTAGAAATGAGTGCATGACTAGGAGAAAATCATTTAAGAAATTACATGTCATTTTATGTGATTTATTTATGATTTTAATGTTGCATGATATGCATGATCCATTTTCAGTCTGTTGAGTTTCAGACGCGTGGACGATACTAGGGACGATCGAGATGAAAATTATTTGAGATTTTTAAGCCCTTGGATTTTTAAGAATAAATTTATTATTTTTAAGCATCAAATTTCCGAAAATTGGGGTTTTGTGATTATTTTTGAGGGGAACCCGTTTTTCGCCTATGCGGGCTATTTTAATGGATTTTATTGTATTTTAAAATTGGGGAGGCCTTTAATTACGAAAATTGGAGATTTTAAAGCCAAGTTTAAATTTTTTAATCAACACTTCAATTTAGTGGAGAGTAAGATTGTAAAACTCCTTTTTATTTTCTTAATTAAGCATTAGGGTCATTTGTATCACACCCATTATTTCAAAACACAAATTTTGCAAAAAACCTATCCTCCACTCTCCACCATAGCCGTCCCCTCTTCCTCCATCACACCCCAACGTTTTCTTCAAGGTTTTTGGTGATCCAAGGTGGTTTTTGTCCCGATCTCGCGTCACACGTCGGTAACTCGCAGATCTTCCTTTTCTCCAAGCCAGGCATATAATATCTATTTTTTTCTCACCATTCACACCATATTACACTGATTTTAATGTTCAAATGTATGAATTTTATGAGATTTTCATGGATCTACGTTTGATGTTTTAGAACTACGCATGATTCATATTTTCTCACATGTTTTTGATTGATTCTTGCATTATTTCGGCCAAGGGCTGTTCAAGGGGGCTTGGAGGTGGTTCATAGTGGTCCTAGGAGGTCTCATGGTGGTCCTTAGATGAGGAGAAGAGGTCTAGAAACGGCTGAACCAGGGTTGGTTCATGCGGCTGCGCGGAAACGTATGCCGTGGGCGAGCAGCCCCATTCCCAACGTTCGTGCGCTCGTTGTGGTCCATGGCTGGGACCGTGGCTGGGTCAGGTGGAACCGGCTGGACCTGGGGGTGGTCCAGCCGGCGGGGCTCCGGCCGCCCCAGGGAGTTCGAACAACGAGAAGAGGCGTGGTCGCGCATGGTGTGCGGCGGCGTGCGTGCGATAGGTTTAGGGTTTACTGCATGGGCCAGCTGGTTTAATTGGACCGGTTTGATGGGTTCGGTTGGACCGGATCGATTAGTCGAATGTCGAATCAAAATGTTTTAAGTTTGATCCGAGTTATTTTAATTTTGGACCGGTTATTTTAATTTTTAAGTCAAAGAATTTAAGATTTTGGTCAAAGGTTTTAAATTGAGTCAACCTTTTAATTAATCTCGAACCTAATATTCTATTTTTAATTTTAAAGTCAAAATTAGTCATTGGAGTTTTTATAGTCAAAATTGGTCATTTGAGCTTAAATTAGTCAAAAATTGGTCATTCGAGCTTAAATTAGTCAAAATTGGTCATTGGAGATTTTAATTAAGTCAAAATTGGTCATGAGATTTTAATTAAGTCAAAATTGGTCATGTGATTTTAATTTAGTCAAAATTGATCAATGGGTCATTACTTAGTCAAATTTTAAAGGTTAATTTCAAGTTTTTTGGCCAAGTCTGGTATTAGGCTAAGCTCCAATTTTACGTTAAGTTTAGGTGCTTTTGGGCTTAGTAGTAGTGAGCCAGGCTCCTGAACCAGTCCTTGACCGGAGTAAAAAACGTAGAAGCCCGTGAATATATATTTAATTATATATGTAGTATTCTATGTATGTTAATGTTTTAAAGGAAAGAATTAAACATATATTGACGGACTAAGCTTTTAAATTGTATGATTTTAAGAAATGCACGCATCAGGAGATTTTATGAAACGTTTAAGTCATGTTTTTTTTGAGAAAAAAACCCGAGGGATCGAAGTAACTTGTGGCAAAATTTAATGATGGGAGCTAGCCGGGTAGCCGGGCCCGGGGATCCCCTATTTTAATGTATTATGAGCCTATAGATCCATGTGATCAAGACATGGTGAAGTGGAATAGGAGGTGCTTGGAATCCCGAGGTAAGGTCGGGTGAACCGCACCGTCACGTACGTTGGTTCTTTCGACTGATCAGTCATACATACGCTCACATTTCACTGATACGACTCATACGTTTTTTATGTTACGCCTACGTCATGCCTTATGTATGATATATGATTATGATATGTTATGATATGTTACGAATCATGTTTTACGAACATCCATGCATGCATGATTTAACGCTAATTTATATCATGTATGTGCTTGCGTGTGGTTTTATTATATGTACCTTGCTATTTAAAAGATAGAGCATATTGGGCCTTTAGGCTCACTAGGTTTAAATGATGCAGGTGATGACCCTGTGGATTTTTTCTCGACTGACGGTGAGGACCTTTGAGCGCCTGTTGCAGCAGTACCCATGACCACTATGATGTCTTTATTTACACTATGATGCACTTTTCAGACATTTTATTTCATGTTCCGTTTCCGCAACTTTTTTCATACTCTGATTTTTAAACAGCGTTGATGATTTAATGTTTTCGAGGTATTGGTTTTATTCATGTTATAAAATGATGATTTAGAAAATGATTAAAGGGAACTAGCCATATTCTTTTTAGTTTATCTATTCCACACATGATTTTAAAAGAATTTTTTTTTCTATAATACGGTACGTTTCAGTTGGTATCAGAGCGATGGTTCTGGTGGAGTACTAGCCTGCTGCATGGAGCTAGGGAGTTTCACTACCAGTCTATGAGTTTTACAGTCTTATGATTCATGTTTATATTCGCATGCTGCATGTTTAAGTCTGCATGAGTTTTGCCTCAGAAATTTAAGAGTTAGATGTTTAGTCATGCACTTAGATTTACGTGATAAGGTTTTGGTGTATCAGTATGCCTCCCAGACGCGACAGAAGCCATCAGGATGATTTTACGCCTCCTCCTCCTCCCCCACCTCCTCAGTTGACACCATACGAGAGGGCTAGCATGGATATGCTAGCTGGGATCACCAGACTTTTGGAGCGTTAGTCGGAGCGACCCGGAAAGTCGCCTGAGGAGGACGTCGCAGAGAGGTTATGCAAGTAGGGACCTAAGGAGTTTGTCGGCACCACTGATCCGCTCGTTTCTGAGGAGTGGATCCGATCTTTGAAGACCTTCTATGCTTAAATGGGTATCGCGGACGCTGACAAGGTCCGATGTACCATTTTCATGATGAAGGGAGACACAGCTCTTTGGTGGGAGAGCGCAGTGGTGGGTGTGGTGCTGGAGAGTCTGACTTGGGAGAGATTCAAGGTGGTATTCTTTGAGAAGTATTTTACTGCGGACGCCCGGAGCCAGCTTATCAGGGAGTTTATGAGTCTTCGTCAGGGAGACAAGTCTGTTGCTGAGTATGTGAGACAGTTTGAGCGGGGGTGTCACTCTGTGCCCTCGATCGCGACTGTGGAAAGTGAGAAGCTGCGGCAGTTTACTGATGGACTGTGACCAGACATCCTCCACGATGTCAATATGGCGGACGTGTATACTTATATTTCAGCGGTGAACATGGCGTACCGGTTTGAGAGAGGTCGGAAGGACATGAGGGATGACTTCCAGAGGAAGCATCAGTTGCAGCAGCCAGTCAGAGGTCAGTATTCACAGCAGCAAGTGAAGAGACCATTTCAGGGCCTCCTAAGGGCCCATTTCCTCAGTAACAGCAGCAGAGACCTTAGGACCAGCAGAGGCCGTAGCAGCAGGGGGCCATCGCCCCTAGCCCTGGAGGGTTCCCGATCTGCAAGGAGTGCTTTAAACAGCATTCAGGGCCTTTCGTGGCAGGATGGAAGTGCTATCACTGCAGAGAGCCAGGGAATATTTCTAGAGATTGCCCTAGGATGAGACAGACCACAGGTCGTGTTTTTGTGATGCAGGCATAGGCTACAGATCTGGACACGAATTTACTCATAGGTATTACGTTCTGAAATTCCCGTGCTTTGTCATGTTGCTATCTTGGAGTTTTAGAATTGCATGCTAGATAGAGCACTGCTAGGAAATTCTTTGCCTTAGTTGCTGAGATGATATAAGTAAGACTGTAGATATTCTAGAACTTTCCTTGAGAACTTAGACGGATAGAAATAGTGAACTTAGAAATGTCTTAGGCTTCTAACTGTTTATTGGGATCTAGTTTAACCGTAAACGCGTACCTGTGTGACGTTTCTGTTTTAGGCAAGATTCGTGTGCTAGGTGTCACTACCCTCACCTTGCTAAACGCAGGGGCGATCCACTCGTTTATTTCAAGTGTGTTCACAGAGAGGATGGGTATTGTTCCGGAGAGCTTGGGGGTAGCTCTCGTCGTGATGGTTCCATCGGGAGAGGAGTTGACGACGATCCACGTTGTGCAGGGATTGACGATGATGTTCCAGGATCATGCGGTCAGAGCAGATTTGATCGTTTTGCCGATGTCAGGATTCAACCTCATCCTAGGTATGGATTGGTTGACGGAGTTTGGAGCGGTGATCGACTTTCAACGGAGGACAGTGACTATCAGACCGCCAGGGTAGGAGGCCTTCTTATTTGAGGCAGCGGGGAGACCGCGGAAGCCTAGGTTCATATCATTTCTATAGGCCAGGAAGCTAGTTGAGCTCGGATGCCAGGCATTCTTGGCCAGTGTTACCGCTTTAGGAGATTCAACAGGCCCTTCACTGTCTGATGTGGAGGTAGTCAGGGATTTTGCAGATGTCTTCCCGGAGCGAGAGGTGGAGTTTTCTATCGAGCTGATGCCAGGTACAATGCCTATCTCTAAGGCACCGTACCGTTTGGATCCTACGGAGATGAAGGAGCTGAATGAGCAGATTCATAAGTTGCTCGATAAGGGTTCATTCGCCCTAGATTTTCTCCATGGGGCGCGCCAGTTCTATTTGTGAAGAAGAAGGATGGTAGCATGAGATTGTGGATTGACTACCGGGAGCTGAACAGAGTTACATTGAAGAATAAATACCCACTCCCGAGGATAGAGGACTTATTTGATCGTTGCAGGAAGCTTCGATGTTTTCGAAGATTGATTTGAGATCTGATTACCATCAGTTGAGAGTTAGAGAGGAGGACGTGTCCAAGACTGCTTTTCGGACACGTTACGACCACTATGAGTTCTTGGTGATGCCGTTTGGCCTGACGAATGATCCAACGATTTTCATGGATCTGATGAACATGGTCTTCAGACAGTACTTAGACCAGTTCATCATTGTTTTCATCGACGACATCCTGGTCTATTCGAGGAGCTTGGAGGAGCATAGACAACACTTGCAGATAGATTTGCAGACGTTGAGGGAGCACATATTGTATGCCAAGTTCAGCAAGTGAGAGTTTTGGCTTGAGCAGGTGGCATTCTTGGGGCATATCATGTCGAGAGATGGGATTTTAGTCGAACCATTGAAGGTGGAGGCAATGCAGAACTGGGGGATTCCAAGGAATGCAGCAGAGATTCGTAGTTTCTTGGGGTTAGCAGGATACTACCTTAAGTTTATCAAGGGCTTCTCTTCGATTTCAGTGCCCTTGACAGCCCTGACCAAGAAGAATGCGAAGTATGTGTGGAGTCCCGAGTGCCAGAGGAGCTTTGATCTGCTGAAGGAGGCCCTCACTTCAGCGCCAGTTTTAGCGATGCCAGTGGATCACGAGGAGTTTATAGTTTATACGGATGCTTCCCTGATAGGGTTAGGTGCAGTTCTGATGCAGGGAGGCAAGGTTATCGATATGCGTCGAGGCAATTGAAGAGTTATGAGAAGAACTATCCGACGCATGATCTGGAGCTTGCAGCAGTAGTGTTCGCACTGAAGATTTGGAGACACTACTTGTACGGTGAGAAGTGTCAGAATTTCACCGACCATAAGAGCCTCAAGTACTACTTCACCCAGAAGGAGCTGAACATGAGGCAGCGCAGATGACTAGAATTGGTGAAGGACTATACTATGACATTAGCTACCATCCGGGTAAAGCTAATGTGGTGGCAGATGCTTTGAGCCGGAAGAGTGCAATATATTTGTTAGTTGAGTGAACACTACAGGCTGAGATACAGAGGTTCAGTCTGGAGTTCTATTCAGGTGGCTGTGCATCGAGTTTGGCAGCGCTCATAGTTCAGCCGACTCTTCGAGAGTGGATTAGAGATGGGCATGCCTATGATGAGCAGTTGCAGCAGTGGATACAACGTGATGAGGCCAGACGCCGATGCCTGTACATAGTTGAGGATGGGATTGTTCGTTTCAGAGGCCGTATGTGGGTGCCGAGTACTGGACAGCTGAGAGCTGAGATCTTAGCAGAGGCGCATGCATCGACGTACTCCATCCACCAGGGAGTACGAAGATGTACAAAGAGTTTTCAGACACTGTATTGGTGGCTGGGGATGAAGAAGGATATATGGAGATTCGTATCTGAGTGCTTGACTTGTCAGCAGGTCAAGGCAGAGCATCAGTGACCGGCAGAGTTATTGCAGCCACTCCCTATTCTCGAGTGGAAGTGGGAGCATATCACGATGGATTTTGTGGTTGGGTTACCCAGGAATCCCAGAGGGTACACGATGATATGAGTGATTGTGGACAGACTCACCAATTCAGCGCATTTCTTACCGATGAAGACTACTTTCACCCTGACGCAGTACGCAGAGCTTTACATCAGAAAGGTTGTCAGGCTGCATGGCATACTAGTCTCTATTGTGTCTGACAGAGACACCAGATTCACATCTGCATTTTGGAGGAGTTTACATGCCGCCTTGGACTAGGTTGGCGTTCAGCACCTTGTTTCACCAGCAGACGGATGGTCAGTCGGAGAGAGTCATCCAGATTCTGGAGGATTTGATGAGAGCTTGTGTGATAGATATCCAGGGTACGTGGGACTCGAGATTGCCGCTGGTAGAGTTCACGTACAACAATCTGTACTCTCTCAATGTGTGCTCTCTCAATGTCTGCAAAACCGTCTGCAAGTACTGTCTATGCTCCTCTAAACTCCTCGAATAGACCAGAATGTCGTCGATGAAAACAATGATGAACTCATCTAAGTACTGTCTGAAGACCCTGTTCATCAGATCCATGAAAATCTCTGGGACATTCGTCAGGCCAAACGGCATCACCAAGAACTCATAGTGGCTGTAACGTGTCCAAAAAGCAGTCTTGGACACATCCTCCTCTCTAACTCTCAACTGATGGTTGCCAGATCTCAAATCATCTTCGAGAAAACCGAAGCTCCCTGCAACTGATCAAACAAATCCTCAATGCTCGGGAGTGGATATTTATTCTTCACTGTAACTCTGTTCAGCTCCCGGTAGTCAATGCATAATCTCATGCTGCCATCCTTCTTATTTACAAACAAAACTGGCGCGCCCCATGGATAGAAGCTAGGGCGTATTAACCCCTTGTCGAGCAACTCCTTAATGTGCTCCTTCAGCTTCTTCATCTCGATAGGAGCCAAATGATACGGTGCCTTAGAGATAGGCACTGTACCTGGAATCAGCTCGATAGAAAACTCCACCTCTCACTCCGGTGGAACTCCCACAACATCATCAGGGAATACATTTTCAAAATCCCAGACTACCTCCACATCAGACAGTGAAGGCCCTGCTGAACCTCCTGTAGCGGTAACACTGGACAAGAATGCCTGACATCCGAGCTCAAGTAGGTTTCTGGCCTGCAGAAACGATATGATTTTGGGCTTCCGAGGTCTCCTCGCTGCCTCAAATAAGAAGCTTTCCTGCCCTGGCGGCCTGATAGTCACTGACCTCCGCTGGAAATCGATCACCGCTCCAAACTCCGTCAACCAATACATACCCAGGATGAGGTCGAATCCTAAAATTGGAAAAACGACAAAGTCTGCTCTGACCGCATGATCCTGGAACATCATCGTCAATCCTTGCACGATGCTGGTCGTCGTCAACTCCTCTCCTGATGGAACCGTCACGGCGAGAGCTACCCCCAAGCTCTCCGGAACAATACCCATCCTTTGTGTGAATGAACTCAACATAAACGAGTGGGTCGCCCATGAGTCTAGCAAGGCGAGGGTAGTGACACCTAGCACACAAATCTCGCTTGAAACAGAAACGCCACACAGGTACGCGTTTACAATTAATCTAGGTTCCCAAAATAGTATGGATTCCTAAAACATTACTAGGTTCGCTAGTCCTACCCGTCTAAGTTCCCAAGGCAAGTTCTAGAAGGTCTAACAGTTCTACTTAGATTAAACCCAGCAAATTCCTTGGGTCTCTACTTGCAAATTCCTTGGGTCCCTACTTGCGGAACCGCTCAGCCACATCCTCCTCATGAGACTTCCCAGAACACTTCGACTGCCTCTCAAGAGTCCTGGTGATCCCGGCTAGCATTTCCACGCTAGCCCTCTCAAATGGCGTCAACTGCGAAGGTGGGGGAGTAGGAGGTGCATCATCATCCTGCTGATCCCTGGCACGTCTGGGAGGCATACTGGCACCCAAACCCTTCACGTAAATGTAAGTGCATGACTAAGCGTATATTTCATAAAATTCTGAGAAAAAACTCATGCAGAAATAAAACATGCAGCATGCGAAAGTAAACATGAATCGTAACACTATAAAACTCACACACTGGTAGTGCGAATTCCGAGCTCCACGTAGCAGGCTAGTACCCCACCAGAACCACCGCTCTGATACCAACGGAAACGAACCAGACTCTAAAAATTATTGTTTTTTTAAAATCATATGCGGAATAAATAAACTAAAAGTATGGCTCGTTCCTTTTAAACATTTCTCAACGTTATTTTAAATCGTAATTAAAATAAATATCTTAAAACATAAAATCATCCATACTGTTTAAAACCAGACTAAGTAAAAAGTCGCGGAAATCGAAAACGTGGTGAATAAAGTATCTGAAAAGAGTATCATAACAGAGACAAAACATCAATGTGGCCACGGGGTACAGCTGCAGCGGGCGCTCAGAGATCCTCACCGCCAGTAGGAATGTACTCATCAACAGTCTCACCTGCACCATTTAAACCTAGTGAGCCTAAAAACTCAACATGCTCTATATTTTAAAATAGCAAAGTACATATATTAAAATCACATGCAAGCACATATGTGATATAAAATAACTTTAAAACATGCATGCATAGATGGTCGTAAAACATGGTTCGTAACATAAACGTAACATATCATAATCATATAGCATATATAATATGGCACGACATAACGTAAGGTGAATAAAGTATCTGAAAAGAGTATCATAACAGAGACAAAACATCAATGTGGCCACGGGGTACAGCTGCAGCGGGCGCTCAGAGATCCTCACCTCCAGTAGGAATGTACTCATCAACAGTCTCACCTGCACCATTTAAACCTAGTGAGCCTAAAAACTCAACATGCTCTATATTTTAAAATAGAAAAGTACATATAGTAAAATCACATGCAAGCACATATGTGATATAAAATAACTTTAAAACATGCATGCATAGATGGTCGTAAAACATGGTTCGTAACATAAACGTAACATATCATAATCATATAGCATATATAATATGGCACGACATAACGTAACATAAAAACGTATGAGTCGTATAAGTGAAATGCGAGCGGGCATATGATTGATCAATCGAAAGAACCAACGTACGTGGCGGTGCGGTTCACCCGACCTTACCTCGGGATCCCAAGCATCTCCAATGCCACTTCACCATGTCGTGATCACATGGATCCATAGGCTCGTAATACATTAAAACAGGGGATCCCCGGGCTCGGCTATCCAGCTAGCTCCCATCATAAAATTTTGTCATAAGTCACTTCAATCCCTCGGGTTTTTCTCAAAAAAAGAACATGCCTTAAACGTTTCATAAAATTTCATGATGCGTACATTTCTTAAAATTATGCAATTTAAAATCTTAGCCCGTCAATATATATTTAATTATTTCCTCTAAAACCATTAAGATACATAGAATACTACATATATAATTAAATATATATTCACGCAGCTTCTACATTCTACTCCGATCAAGGACTGGTTCAGGAGCCTGGCCCACTACTACTAAGCCTACACAATAAGGCATGACGTAACGTAACATAAAAAAGTATGAGTCGTATCAGTGAAATGCGAGCAGGCGTATGATTGATCAATCGAAAGAACCAACGTACGTGACGGTACGGTTCACCCGACCTTACCTCTACCTGGCTAGCTCCCATCATTAAATTTGCCACAAGTCACTTCAATCCCTCGGGTTTTTATCAAAAAAAGAACATGCCTTAAACATTTCATAAAATCTCATGATGCGTGCATTTCTTAAAATCATGCAATTTAAAAGCTTAACCCATCAATATATATTTAATTCTTTCCTCTAAAAACATTAACATACATAGAATACTACATATATAATTAAATATATATTCGCGGACTTCTACATTTTCTACTCCGGTCAAGGACTGGTTCAGGAGGCCAGAAATTAACTTAAAAATTGGAACTTGGCCTAATACATGACTTGGCCCAAAAATTGAAATTAACCTTTAAAATTTTTTAAAATACTTCATTGACCAATTTTGACTAATTAAAATATCAAAGACCTCAATTTTGACTTTAAAACTTCAAATTAAGTATTAGGTCCAATTGATGCATCAGTTGCATCAAAGGTGGGTGTTTGGATAAGGAATTTCATCCAAGAGTTGGGCGTTATTCCTCATGGAGTTGCTCCAATCCCGGTGTACTACGACAGCACAGGCGCTATTGATCAGGCAAGGAACCAAAATCCCATCAGAAATCCAAACATGTATTAAGAAATTACCACATCATCTGGGAGATTGTGGAAAGAGGAGAAGTGTCTTTTGACAAAGTCAGCTCCAAAGATAATGTTGCTGATCCACTAACTAAGCCTCTGCCTGGACCATTATTCTAGAAGCATCACGAATCAATGGGTTTGAAGCATATGGGTAGGTGGCTTTAAGATTGTTAGATTAGGTGTTGTTGAATCTATGTAACAGATCAGATCTTAATTTTGATTAACATAAAACTTGTTATTTTGTATCTAAAGTTTACTCAAGTGTGCAAGCTAAGCTGATAGCAGATCAAATCAGAGCCAAGCTGAAAGCTGAAGAACTGCACAGTATAATGAGTTCAACTGAGAAGAATCAGATCATATGGAGCTTCGTATTAGATCAGATCAGTTCAGAGCGATTCAGTTCAGAGATCAAGAGCAGTACATCTAAGATCAAATTAGAGAGAAGCAGATCAGCTTAATTGAACAGCTCAGGGATATTAGAAAAATAAATCAGTTTAGAGCAGAGCATATCAGATCAGAGAAAAGTCGATCAGCTTAGAGAAGATACGAACAGATGAGAACAAGAGCAACTTAGATGAGAAACGCCGAAATAGATCAGTTTGAGAAGAGCAGAACAAAATCAGATCAAAGTATAGATTAACAAGAACAATGTAGAAGAGCAGCTCAGATGGAAATCAACTCAGATTAGAAAAGCTCCGAGCAGATCAGCTCAGAGGCTATCAGATCTTATATTTGATGAACACAAAACTTGTTTTTTGTATCTAACAGTTTACTCGAGTGCGCAGGCTAAGCTGAAAGCAGATCAGATTAGAGCCAAGCTGTAAGCTTAGAGCTGCACAGTATAAGAAAAGAACCAAGTTCAGCTGAGAAGAATCAGATCATATGAAGCTTCGTATTAGATCAAATCAGTTCAGAGCGATTCAGTTCAAAGATCAAGAGCAGTACATCTAAGTGTTGGGGATCTGGATCCGCCCCCCGGCGAGGCAGCGCAAGAACAATAGAAAAAGGCCGGGAAACGATCAATACGAAAAATCAGACAATTCAATAATCGTCATACATAGGGTGTTCAAAAATGAATACCTTGCTGGCACTTGTGCCTGGCTCCAACCGGTATTACAAGAATCCGGCTCTTCTCGGTAGATTGCGGTAGATTATCGCAATCCGGTCCACGACCAGATCCGAGACTCCTTCGTCAGGCTGCACAGATGGACTTGGACCGGTCCAACGGGCCCAGGTCCAACAATGAACATTCAGTTCATCTCCACCATCGAGACTTCACCGTAACTCCGATCGCCGATCAGATCGGACCGATCGACTCAGTTTCCGAAACTGAATACAATGATCTGAAAAACCATTTTTCAGAACCCCAGTGCCAAATGATCGTTTTGCCCCTCAACAGCGGGAAACCCCGGTTTGACCCCTGTTGACTTTTAGGAAGTCGCACTTCCCGAAATCCTCTTCTTGTGCTCAACACATTGAGCTGAGTATCCGTGCGGGAATCTCGAATCTAGTACTTGTGTGACCCTCAATGGTTCAGGGATACAGCTAGCCGTGGGCCCACAACCATTGTGGCTCCGGATCACAATTCCGGACCTGCCCAACGGATCATGGTAAAGCGTCTAGCAACATCGCCCCATGATCCCCTAGGTATCACTGATAGTGCCTGCAAGAACCAGTCGGTCGTGGTTAGCGTACAGTACGGTCCTTTCAATCCATATATCCCGATCAGATCAATGACCATTGGTAAATCGAGAGTCGCTATAGATCCGATAGCTATGCATACATCTTGGAGATCGACTAGTGACATCGTGAGTGTAACTAGGTAAACACAATTTACCTAAAACACTTCTAGTACTCTGGCCAGAGATTTATACACTATTATCCCCTCAGATAGCATAGGATATCCACGCATGTCTGCGAGCGGTGAATTCTCGACAACGATGCATCGACTCCTACATGCATCGGGGTCTCACCCAATCCCGACGCCTGATGACCCCAAGTGAGTCGGAAAACGGGTCAAAGTGAGACGCCTATCATGTGGAGTCTCAATGACGTTTCGAGTCATGAGGACTAATCAGTACAACCAAGACCTCGGACTTATCCACTCGACAAATGGTAACCACTTGGAAAGTCCGAACGAGGGTAGTTCAATGATCACCAGGTCACTATCTATCTGCATGCTCAGAACATCACAATGTTCCCTACCAATGAAACATGGTACTTCGCATCGCAGATACTAGTCTCGAACTCAGGCGGCCTTATCCTCATTTTGACGGCCCAATCGACTAGGAACATGTTCAGAAAACACAACGACTATTAGATGTGTTTCATGATAGCCGTCATACCCACTATCACATCTAACATACGCTTTAGTGCATTCTAGGTCTTTACTCAACGCAATTGTAAATCATTACACACATAATGAAAGTAAAGAATGCCATATTAAAGAATGCGAATATCATATATAAAGATTGTTTGTACAAGAGTCTATAAAACCCACACGCCACAAGTTGGCTAGTTGGGCATCTACTCTAACACTAAGATCAGATTAGAGAGAAGCAGATCAACTTAGACGAACAACTCAGGGTATTATAAATGAAGATCAGTTTAGAGCAGAGCATATCATATCAGAGAAAAGTCGATCAGCTTAGAGAAGATAAAAACATATGATAACAAGAGCAGCATAGATGAGAAGCGTATGAATAGATCAGTTTGAGAAGAGCAGAACAAAATCAGATCAGAGCTGAGCTGAATAAGAGCAGCTGAGAATAGCTCATGAGGAAAGAAACTCATATTAGAACAGCTCAGATCAGATCAGATCACGACAAAGCAGTTTGAACACGAGCTTACTCGAAAACTGAATTAAAGTAGTTCAAACTGATTTGCTTCAACATGTCCACTTCAGTTAAAACAAAGTACAAAGATAATAAATAGCATCACCTACCTATGTACTATGAAAGGACAACAAGGACACAAATAAAAAACTCTACAGAGGCTTTTCCGGTGCCTGATAGCCTGAACCTCTGACGGTTCGAGGACTGTGGTTCCTGAGGAGGTTGGGAAGAAGGCATCCCAAAAGATGCAGTATAGAAACCTTGTCTAGCTGGCGGCTGGACCTAGGCTTGCATATTCAATAGTCCCTCCTCAATATCAATAGCAATGTTCATGGCATCAACATAAGTCACAGGGGCACCAAACAACACCAAAGTAAAAAGATCTGACCTCAAGCCTTCCATAAACTCGTTCATCTTTGTCCTTTTCTAGCCAGCGATGTGATACGAGAGAAGGGAAAAAAACTGTCTGGCATACTCCGCCACCTTCATAGAGCACTGTAGCAAGTGATCAAACTCTCGCTCCATAGCATTATAATACTACTCGGGAATGTACTCTTGTCTGAAAGTGGCACAAAAACTCTCCCAAGAAATCCCCACGCCCATCTCTCTCATGGCCATGGAGGCACCCTTCCACCAACAGAATAACTCGTACCCATCCTCTTGAGTTGTTTATGTAACACCTAGAATTTCCTGAATACATATAAATGAGTGCATGACTAGGGGGAAAATAATTTTAGATGATTACATGCCATTTTATATGATTTATTTATGATTTATGCTGCATGGTATGCATGTGTTATTTTTCAGCCTGCTTGAGCTACGGACATGTGGACGAGATTATGATCGACCGGAATAAAGATAATTGAGATTTTTAAGTTATGAGATTTTAAGAATGAATTTATTTTATTTTAAGCAAATATTTTTGAAAATTAGGATTTTTATAACTATTTTGGAGGGGAACCCGTTTTTCACCTATACGGGCTGATATATTAAGTTTTAAGGAATTTTAAATTATGAGGAGGCCTAGATTTCGAAATTTGTAATCTTTAAACCCAAGTATGAGTTTTAAAAACCTCTTTAATTTAATTAGAGGGGCAAGCTTTTCATAATTAAATCAAAAGGGGTCATTATAGGAACTTTCATTATTCCTTAAACACAAATCTACACTAAACCTATCATCCTCTTCACACACAAACCGTCCCGTCCACTCCATTAGCACACAAAATTCGAAACTTTCAGCCATTGAAGGAGCTTGACGATCCAAAGCCGGTTGCGCCCCGATCTCGCGTCTACAACGCCCGTATCTCGCAGATCTTCATATTCTTCAACCCAGACATGTGATATCAATTCTATTGCTCGCCATTTAAATCATAGTAATCTATTTTTATGAAAATATGTGTGAATTGTATGTGAATGTTTCAGATCTATGCCCCTATGATCATGTTTCATACCTTACTTCATGTTGCATCTCACGATTTTGAACTCTTCTTGCATGGCTTCGGTTTAAGGGCTGACTAAGGGACCTTGCTCGATCTTAAGTGGTTCAAGAGGGTCCTGAGGAGGGCTAGGAGTGGTCCATAGGTGGTAGTTGTCGGTCTAAACATAGGCTGGAAGGGGAACCCCGCGCTCTGTCTTTGAGCGGGTCGTTCTCCTTCATGCGTGCTCGGTTGGGGCAATGGTCGATCAGGTTAGAACCGGCTGGATGTGGGGTGGTCCAGCTGAAGGGCTCCGGCCATGGTGGCCGGATCAGGGAGGTCGAACGTGAATAATGGCTATTGGTCGCGGCGGCGCTGCATGGTGTGTGTGTGTCGGTTTAGGTTTTTCTTTTTGGAGAATTGGTTCGGTCTAAGTGAACCGGTTTTGGATGGTTCGGTTGGACCGAATCGGTTCATCGAGTCTCGAGTCAAGTACTTTAAAATGGGGTCAAGTTATTTTAATTATGGACCTGTTATTTTAATTAATGTGTCAGAGGTCCAATTTTAAAGAAATTAACCAGAAGGTCAAAATTGAGTCAAACCTTTTAAATAATTTAAGTTATGTTTAATTTTAAGTTTTTAGTCAAAATTAGGGCCTTTGGATTTTTATTGGAGTCAAAATCGATTTTTGAGATTTAATTTGGTCAAAATCGGTCTTTTGGGTCAAAATCGGCTTTCGAGGTCAAAATTGATTTAAATTGATTTTAAAAGTCAAAAATGATATTAATAAGTCCAAATTGATTTTTTTAGAAGTCAAAATTGATTTTATTAGCCCCATTTAGCCTTGATTTTAAGAAATAAAAAATTTAAAGAAAATAGGCAAAAATGGGAAAAAGTGGTGAACATTCGTTTCACTGGCCGAGTTTAGAGCGATGTTTGGTCTAGAAGTGGTGAGCCAGACCCCGGAATCAATCCTTCACCGAAGCAGAAAAATGTAGAAGCCCGTAAGTGTATATTTAATTCTTTTTGGAGAATTGGTTCGGTCTAAGTGAACCGGTTTTGGATGGTTCGGTTGGACCGAATCGGTTCATCGAGTCTCGAGTCAAATATTTTAAAATGGGGTCAAGTTATTTTAATTATGGACCTGTTATTTTAATTAATGTGTCAGAGGTCCAATTTTAAAGAAATTAACCAGAAGGTCAAAATTGAGTCAAACCTTTTAAATAATTTAAGTTATGTTTAATTTTAAGTTTTTAGTCAAAATTAGGGCCTTTGGATTTTTATTGGAGTCAAAATCGATTTTTGAGATTTAATTTGGTCAAAATCGGTCTTTTGGGTCAAAATCGTCTTTCGAGGTCAAAATTGATTTAAATTGATTTTAAAAGTCAAAACTGATATTAATAAGTCCAAATTGATTTTTTTAGAAGTCAAAATTGATTTTATTAGCCCCATTTAGCCTTGATTTTAAGAAATAAAAAATTTAAAGAAAATAGGCAAAAATGGGAAAAAGTGGTGAACATTCGTTTCATTGGCCGAGTTTAGAGCGATGTTTGGTCTAGAAGTGGTGAGCCAGACCCCGGAATCAATCCTTCACCGAAGCAGAAAAATATAGAAGCCCGTAAGTGTATATTTAATTATATATGTAGTATTTTATGTACGTAAACGTTTTCAAGGAAATGATTAAATATACATTAACGGGCTAAGTTTTAAATTGCATGATTTTAAGAAATTCACGTATCATGAGATTTTATGAAACTATCAGGCATGTCTCTTTTTAAGTTAAAACCCGAGGGATTTAAGTGATGTGGCAAAGTCTATGATGGGAGTTAGCCGGGTAGCCGGGCCTGGGTATCCCCTGTTTTTAGGTATGATTATAGGGCCTATGGATCCATATGATCACGACATGGTGAAGTGACAATTTATAGGAGGTGTGACATATAGGTATCCTCGTGTGATATCGGGATGAACCATACCACCACGTACGTTGGTTATTACGACTGATCAGTCATATGCCCGCTCACATTCACTGATATGACTCATACGTTTTTCAAGTTACGTTATGCCATGCCTTATATGTTATATGATATGTTATGATATGAAATGTACGATATGAAATGTTTTAAGATCATGCACGCATTCACGCTTTAACGTTATTTTAATTACAAGTACGTGCCTGCATGTGATCTTATTAGTATGTACCTTGTTATGTATTACGATAGAGCATGCTGAGCCTCTACGTTCACTAGGTTTAAATGGTGCAGGTGATGACCCTGCCGATGAGTTTATCCCGACTGGCGGTGAGGACGTCTGAGCGCCTGTTGCAGCAGTACCCCGTGGCCGCCTTTATGTTTTAGTCTGTCATGATACAGTTTCAGTTATTGGTTTTTAAACATGTTTACTTTTAGCATTTTTACTCAGTGAATTTATTCCGCTTGAATGTTTCAACGTTTTAAATATTCCCTTATTTATGTTTAAAGTATTTTTGAGAAAATAATTTATAAACGTTTTAGAAAGGAACGAGCCATACCTTAAGTTTATGTTTGCTTCCGCATATGTTTTAAAATTTTTTTTTTCTAGAGTTTGGTTAGTTTCATTGGTATCAGAGCGGTGGTTCTGGTGGGGTACTTGCCTGCTGCGTGGAGCTCAGAAGTCGCACTACCAGTCTGTTAGTTTTATTATTTTATTATTCATGTTTATGTTTTCATGCTGCATGTTTTAGCCTTGCATGATATTTCTGGCCTTAGAGTTTTAAAAAAAAATAGACGCTTAATCATGCACTTAGTTTTACGTGATAAGGTTTTGGTGTATCAGAACAATAACTTCCAGACGTGCTAGGACCCCACAGGATGGTGTTGCACCTCCTCCTCCTCCCCCACCACCTCAGTTGACTCCGTACGAGCGAGCTAGCGTGGACACGAGAAGTATTTTCCTGTAGATGCCCGGAGCCAGCTGATTCGGGAGTTTATGAGTCTCCGCCAGGGAGACAATACGGTTGCTGAGTATGTGAGGCAGTTTGAGCGAGGGTGTACATTTGTGCCCTCGATTGCTACAATTGAGAGTGAGAAGTTGAGGCAGTTTACTGATAGCTCAACTTGTACCAGAGAAGGTGAATGTTGGGCATTAAGCCTGGTAACCCAAGTTCGATTCCCTGGGAAGGCAGTTTAACCACACTTCCAGGGGTGTGGGTAGTCCTATGAGTGTGGGTGACATCCGCCACGATGTCAACATGGCGGACGTGGAGACCTATATGGCGGCAGTGAACAGGGCTTACCGGTCTGAAAGGGGCCGGAAGGATATGAGGGAGGACTATCAGAAGAAGAGACAGATGCAGCAGCCCGTCAGGGGCCAGTATTCGCAGCCACCGGTGAAGAGACCTTTTCAGGGGCCTTATAAGGGCCCATCTCATCAGCAGCAGAGGCCGCAGGGCCAACAGAGGCCACAGCAGCAGGGGGACAGTGCCCCTAGACCTGTAGAGTTTCCAGTATGCAAGGAGTGCAGTAAGCGGTATCCATGACCTTATATGCTTGGGACTGGCAGGTGTTTTCACTGCAAGGAGCCAGGGCATGTTTCTAGGGACTGCCCTAATAGGAGACAAGCCACTGGTCGCGTGTTCGTGATGCAGGCCGAGGCTGCAGATCCGGACACGACTTTGCTTACAGGTATTCCGCTTTAGATTTCTGTACCTATTGTCACTAACTTGGTGTTTTAGAACTGCATGTTAGATAGAGCACTGCTAAAAACTTATTGCCTTAGTTGCTAGGTGAACATAGGTGGGAACTGTAGGACTTGTCTTGGGAACTTCGACGGATAGGACTAGCGAACTTAGAACTGTTTTAGGTATCTAAACTGCTTTTGGGATTTAGAGTGACCGTAAATGCGTACCAATGTGACGTTTCTGTTTCAGGCCAGATTCGTGTGCGTGGGGTCACTACACTCGCTTTGCTAGACTCAAGGGCGACTCACTCATTTATTTCGAGTGCATTCACTTCTGGAGAGCATGGGAGTAGCTCTCGCCGTGACGGTTCCGTCAGGAGAGGAGTTTACGATGACAGGATTGGACCTCATCCTAGGCAGGTATTGGCTGACATAGTTTGGAGCCGTGATTGATTTTCAGCAGAGGACAGTTTCTATCAGACCGCCAGGGCAGGAGGCCTTCTTATTTGAGGCAGCTAGGAGGCCGCGGAAGCCCAGGTTCATATCCTTTCTACAGGACAGGAAGCTAGTTGAGCATGGATGTCAGGCATTCTTGGCCAGCATTACCGCTTCTGGAGGTTCAGCAGGCCCTTCACTATCTGATGTGGAGGTAGTCAGAGATTATACAGACGTCTTTCCTGATGACGTAGTGAGAGTTCCGCCGGAGCGAGAGGTGGAGTTTTCTATTGAGATGATGCCAGGGACAGTGCCTATCTCTAAGGCACCTTAGCGATTAGCTCCTACAGAGATGAAGGAGCTTATGGAGCAGATTCAGGAGTTTCTTGATAAGGGGTTCATTCGCCCAAGATTTTCTCCATGGGGCGTGCCAGTGTTGTTTGTGAAGAAGAAGGATGGTAGCATGAGACTGTGCATTGACTACCGGGAGCTGAACAGAGTCACAGTGAAGAATAAGTATCCACTCCCGAGGATTGAGGATTTGTCCAATCAGTTGCAGGGAGATTCGGTGTTCTCAAAGATTGATCTGAGATCTGGCTACCATCAGCTGAGAGTTAGAGAGGAGGACGTGTCCAAGACTGCTTTTAGGACACGCTACGGCCACTACGAGTTTTTGGTGATGCCGTTTGGCCAGAAGAATGCCCCAGCGATTTTCATGGATCTGATGAACAGGGTATTCATGCAGTATCTAGACCAGTTCATCATTGTGTTCATAGACGATATTCTGATCTATTCGAGGAGCTTGGAGGAGCACAGACAGCACTTGCAGACGGCTTTGCAGACTTTGAGGGAGCATAGACTGTATGCCAAGTTCAGCAAGTGCGAGTTTTGGCTGGAGCAGGTGGCTTTCTTAGGGCATATTGTATCGAGAGATGGGATTTCTATGGAACCATCGAAGGTGGAGGCAGTGTAGAACTGGGGGATTCCGATAAATACAGCGGAGATTCGTAGTTTCTTGGGCTTGGCAGGTTATTATCGCAAATTTATCAAGGGCTTATATTTTATTTCAGTGCCCTTGACAGCCTTGACCAAGAAGAATGTGAAGTATGTGTGGAGTCCCGAGTGTCAGAGGAGCTTTGATCAGCTGAAGGAGGCCCTTACTTCAGCACCAATGTTAGCTATGCCAGTGGACCACAAGGAGTTTGTGGTTTACACAGATGCTTTTTTGAGAAGTTTGGGTGCAGTTCTGATGCAGGGTGGTAAGGTTATTGCATATGCGTCGAGGCAGCTGAAGAGTTATGAGCAGAACTATCCGACGCATGATTTGGAGCTTGCTGCAGTAGTGTTTGCGCTGAAGATTTGGAGGGATTATTTGTACGGCGAGAAGTGTCAAATATTCACCGACCACAAGAGCCTCAAGTACTTATTCACCCAGAAGGAGCTGAACATGAGGCAGCGCAGATGGTTAGAGTTGGTGAAAGATTATGACTGTGACATTAGCTACCATCCAGGTAAGGCTAACATAGTGGCAGACGCTTACTGCAGTGGTGGATTGTTTGTCAGTTGAGAGGCCACTACAGACTGAGATAGAGAGATTTGGTCTAGAGCTTTATTCAGGAGGCTGTGCACCGAGTTTAGCAGCGCTCATGATTCAGACGACTCTTCGAGAGCAGATCAAAGAGGGGAAGGCCTCCGATGAGCAGTTACAGCAGTGGAGGCAGCGTGATGAGGACAGAGTACGAGGTCTGTATACAGTTGAGGACGGGATAGTCCGTTTCAGTATGTGGGTGCCGATCACGGGGCAGTTGAGAGCCGAGATCTTATCTGAGGCTCATGCATCTACGTACTCCATCCACCCAGGGAGTACGAAGATGTACAAAGATTTGCAGACTTTGTATTGGTGGCCAGGGATGAAGAAAGACATAGGGAGATTCGTATCTGAGTGCTTGACCTGTCAGCAGGTCAAGGCAGAGCATCAGCGACCGGCGGGGTTGTTGCAACCACTTCCCATTCCTGAGTGGCAGTGGGAGCACATCACGATGGATTTTGTGGTTGGATTGCCCAGGAGTCCCAGAGGGTTCACGGCTATATGGGTGATTGTGGAAAGAATCACCAAGTCAGCGCATTTCTTACCGGTGAAGACTACTTTCACCCTGACGCAGTACGCAGAGCTTTATATCCGAGAGGTGGTCAGACTGCATTGCATACCAATCTCGATAGTGTCGGACAGAGACACCAGATTCACATTTGCGTTCTGGAGGAGCTTACATGCCGCCTTGGGTACGAGATTGTTGTTTAGTACAACATTTCACCCGCAGACCGATGGTAAATCAGAGAGGGTCATTCAGATTTTGGAGGATTTGCTGAGAGCTTGTGTGATATATTTCCAGGGTACGTGGGACTCGAGATTGCCGCTGGTAGAGTTCACGTACAACAACAGCTTTCAGGCGTCGATTGGGATGGCTCCGTATGAGGCGCTGTATGGGAGGAGATGCAGATCTCCCGTACACTGGGTTGGTGAGAGAGTGCTTAATGGGCCGGAGTTAGTGCAACAGATAGCAGATGTTGTGACGAGGATACGGGATAGGATGAGGACAGCCCAGAGTCGTCAGAAGAGTTATGCCGATCAGAGACGACGAGAGCTGGAGCTGGCTGTGGGAGATCATGTGTTTGTGAGGATATCGTCCATGAAGGGCGTGATGCGTTTTGGCCGGAGAGGCAAGCTTAGCCCTAGGTTTATTGGGCCATTCTAGATTTTGGAGAGGGTTGGTTGTTACCACCCAGTCTGTCAGCAGCGCATTATGTCTTCCATATCTCGATGCTGCGGAAGTACATTCCGAACCCGTCTCATGTGTTGGATTTTGAGCCGCTCCAGTTGGCACCAGATTTATCGTTTGAGGAGCGACCTTTGCAGATTCTAGCTAGGGAGGAGAACAGGCTGAGAGCGTGGAGTATTCCGATGGTCAAGGTCCAGTGGCATAATCACTCGAAGGATGAGGCTACCTGGGAGACCGAGGCCGATATGCGGACGCGCTACCTGGAGTTATACGTTACGTACTCAATTTCGGGGACGAAATTCCTATAAGGGGGGAGAGTTGTAACGCCTAGTATTTCCTGACTACGTAGAAATGAGTGCATGACTAGGGGGAAAATATTTTTAGATGATTACATGCCATTTTATATGATTTATTTATGATTTATGCTGCATGGTATGCATGTGTTATTTTTCAGCCTGCTTGAGCTACGGACGTGTGGACGAGATTAGGGTCGACCGGAAGAAAGATAATTAGATTTTTAAGTTATGAGATTTTAAGAATGAATTTATTTTATTTTAAGCAAATATTTTTGGAAATTAGGATTTTTATAACTATTTTGGAGGGGAACCCGTTTTTCACCTATACGGGCTGATATATTGAGTTTTAAGGCATTTTAAATTATGAGGTGGCCTAGATTTCGAAATTTTGTAATCTTTAAAGCCCAAGTATGAGTTTTAAACACCTTTTTAATTTAATTAGAGGGGCAAGCTTGTATTTTTCATAATTAAATCAAGAGGGGTCATTATAGGCACTTTCATTATTCCTTAAACACAAATCTACACTAAACCTATCATCCTCTTCACACACCAGCCGTCCCCTCCACTCCATTAGCACACAAAATTCGAAACTTTCAGCCATTGAAGGAGCTTGACGATCCAAAGCCGCTTGCGCCCCGATCTCGCGTCTACAATGCCCGTATCTCGCAGATCTTCATATTCTTCAACCCAGGCATGTGATATCAATTCTTTGCTCGCCATTTAAATAATAGTAATCTGTTTTTATGAAAATATGTGTGAATTGTATGTGAATTTTTCGGATCTATGCCCCTATGATCATGTTTCATACCTTACTTCATGTTGCATCTCACGGTTTTGAACTCTTCTTGCATGGCTTCGGTTTAAGGGATGCCTAAGGGAACTTGGCTCGATCTTAAGTGGTTCAAGAGGGTCCTAAGGAGGGCTAGGAGTGGTCCATAGGTGGTATTTGTCGGTCGAAACATAGGCTGGAAGGGGGGCGCGCTGCATGTTTCTGCGCAGCGCCATGCGCTGTCTTTGAGCGGGTCGTTCTCCTTCATGCGTGCTCGGTTGGGGCCATGGTCAGTCAGGTTAGGACCCGCTGGACGTGGAGTGGTCCATCCGGAAGGGCTCCGGCCCTGAACGTGAAGAATGGCTGCTGGTCGCGGCGGCGTTGCATGGTGTGTGTGTGTGTCGGTTTAGGTTTTTCTTTTTGGAGAATTGGTTCGGTCTAAGTGAACCGGTTTTGGCTGGTTCGATTGGACCGGATCGGTTCATCGAGTCTCGAGTCAAATATTTTAAAATGAGGTCAAGTTATTTTAATTATGGACCTGTTATTTTAATTAATGTGTCAGAGGTCCAATTTTAAAGAAATTAGCCAAATGTCAAAATTGAGTCAAACCTTTTAAATAATTTAAGTTATGTTTAATTTTAAGTTTTTAGTCAAAATTATGGCATTTGGACTTTTATTGGAGTCAAAATCGGATTTTGGGATTTAATTTGGTCAAAATCGGTCTTTCGGGTCAAAATCGGCTTTCGAGGTCAAAATTGGTTTAAATTGATTTTAAAAGTCAAAATCGATTTTAATAAGTTCAAATTGATTTTTTTAGAAGTCAAAATTGATTTTATTAGCCCCATTTAGCCTTGATTTTAAGAAATCAAAAATTTAAAGAAAATAGGCAAAAATGGGAAAAAGTGGTGAACATTCGTTTCACCGGCCGAGTTTAGAGCGATGTTTGGTTTAGAAATGGTGAGCCGGGCTTCGGAATCAATCCTTGACCGAAGTAGAAAAATGTAGAAGCCCGTAAGTGTATATTTAATTATATATGTAGTATTTTATGTACGTAAACGTTTTCAAGGAAATGATTAAATATAATTAACAGGCTAAGTTTTAAATCGCATGATTTTAAGAAATTCATGCATCATGAGATTTTATGAAACTACCAAATACCTCAAGCAAGCTACAAATCTGAAACAAAGCTCAACTAGGCTAGAAATCGTGAATAACAGTTCCTGAAGCTTCTCTCCGCTTTCTCAGTTCGGCATCTACATAACTCCAAACTGGTACAAGGTCGTGGATCTTGAAATAAGGTTTGCAACGTGAAACACCCTCACTCTCATTTTTGAATAAAATAAATGCGAAAATATTTTTTAAATATTAATCGAGTAAAAATTTTAAACGAAATATGTTCATGTAAAATTTCTAAAAATTCAAAACATGCTGATATATGTTAATAATATTTGAAAGATTCAAAATTCCAACAATCATATAATTTACCAACTCAATCTCGAAAAAGGCATAACTCTAAAAAACATCTATTCACCAAGTAATGTATTTCAAACTCATGCATTAATAAAATAGTCCTTCAAACTATTTGTGGAAAACGCTAGGTCGCTGGGTCGAGTGCCTCGCTGGACTGCCGATCTCTCAAGGGTCCTTATCTCAGCCTCCGCATCATCTGCACCAATAAAACGTAGTGAGCTTAAAGACTCAACAAGTACAAAGTTTAGATAACAAGTACTAAATAATACGCTCACATGCATTAACATAATTGTACTCAAATAGAATTTTCTAAACATTTAAATGCATAAAGTATATCTTTTAGGACCGAAGGATTAGATCTTAATAAAATAAACAACACAACATGAGGGAGGGGCGAGATCTGATCCTATGAAATAAACGAGGTAGCGAGCGCTGCTACTTTTTAAATATTTTTGCGCTGCTATTATGAGGTGCAATACCTCCGGTTCTTGAACATAAAACAGAGCATCGGAGACAGATCTGGTATGTAATAAAAACATACGGAAAACATCAGAACTGAATCCTAATTTTAAAAACTAACGCAAACAGATTTCTGTTAAACAATACGAATGATGCGTGTGACTGTGAAATCTGTTTGCTATGTGCAAGTGTGATTTCTATTATAGTATGCATGCTAATGTAAAGTGCATATGCTGAATACTGTAAATAAAAGAATAAAATACACTGCGATTTGTTTATGGAAGTTCGGATATAAATATCCTACATCTCCCCTTCTTCCTTCTTCAGGAAGGTTCCACTAGAAGATTTGATCTACACCTCATGTACAGACCCGATCCCGTAGCCAGCAGCTGCGAGAACTCCTAGACTCCACCAGCCCTCGGCTGTCTCAATCAGAACTTGTTTAACGTCTCTGTTCAAAGACTATAGACACAGAGTTTAACGTCTTCGTGCTTGGACGGGATCTGATTTTTGTTTGTGATTCACTCGCTAATCAATTTCGCACATCTCTCAAAATATGCGAGTGAATCTGTGTGTGTGAGATTTTACAGTGTATCGCTCAACTCTCAAATGATAAATCTCACACACTGGGAAATGCTCCTAAAGAGCTGATTAGAACTCAGCAGTCGAAGTCGTTGTAAGCTCCTCTCTAATGGTGGTCGACTGCTTCGTTCTTCTATTTTCTTCCCTCTGTTCCAGACTTCACTTGATTTTTCTTCAATTTACTTCTTCGCGTATGTGAATCCAGATTTCTACCAGACCAGATTTCTTCCAACTTTTCTCGTTAACTTCATTCCAACCGTTCTTTTCCAGATTTCTCTTTCTCTTTACTCGAACAGACTTCTTCAATGTTTGCTTCAATTGGACTTGTCCTATTTCTTCAAATCAGACTTCATCTATTCACGCCAAATCAGACTTCTTCTATCTTCAACATCTAGCGTTCCAGATTTTCCACCGTGCAACTCAATACTGATTTTCATGTTCACTTCGACTACTGTTCACACTTCAATATTCAATGTTGCTGATTGCAATATCTTCCATACAGATTTCTGCTGTTATCAACAGATTCTTCAATTCACTTTACATCGCCTTATTTCAGACTTCAACTGTTTTTAGAGCACTATACTTTTTCCTGTTGATATCTGCACACTTCGTTGAATTGTTAGAAATACAGTAATAGGTTTTGTGTAATTCAAAACATAGATCCAACAATTTCTCCCTTTTTGATTTACACAAAACCTTAAATAACAAATGCATGATCTAACAATTCTCTCCCTTTTTGTGGGAATCAAAAAATGGTAGAAATCTGGTCTTCCCAAAATATTTTAAATAAAGCTCTCCCTACACTGCAACACCAATAACCGTGACAGCAGGAATTTTGAAAAACAAAAACTGATTTGTGGGAAGAACCAAATGCAACAATATGCTATGATTTTGAAAAAGGTGATCGAAACAAAACTGGAACTGATGCATAAACAGATAGCTCAAATTAATAAAGACAAAGACATCACTCTCCTGTCTTTTATAACATAAGCTCAAAGAAACACAAAGCATAAGCAGCTGAAATAATTTCCGCATACCATCAGAGCACTTTAAAACGTTTTAAAGCATTTTAAAACATATAGCTCAAGCGTTTTGAAATAAATGCTCGTTCAAGAACAACCCGCTCTGATACCACTTGTTAGGACCGAAGGATCAGATCTTAATAAAATAAGCTGCTTTAAAGGATCTACAATAGCTCACGGTTCTTGAACATAAAACAGAGCACCGGAGACAGATCTGGTATGTAATAAAAACATGCGGAAAACACCAGAACTGAATCCTAATTTTAAAAACTAACACAAACAGATTTCTGTTAAACAATACGAATGATACGTGTGACTGTGAAATCTGTTTTCTATGTGCAAGTGTGATTTCTGTTATAGTATGCGTGCTAATGTAAAGTGCATATCCGGAATACTGTAAATAAAAGAATACAATACACTGCGATTTGTTTATGGAAGTTCGGATATAAATATCCTACATCTCCCCTTCTTCCTTCTTCAGGAAGGTTCCACTAGAAGATTTGATCTACACCTCATGTACAGACCCGATCCCGCAGCCAGCAGCTGCGAGAACTCCTAGACTCCACCAGCCCTCGGCTGTCTCAATCAGAACTTGTTTAACGTCTCTGTTCAAAGACTACAGACACAGAGTTTAACGTCTTCATGCTTGGACGGGATCTGATTTTTGTTTGTGATTTACTCGCTAATCAATTTCGCACATCTCTCAAAATATGCGAGTGAATCTGTGTGTGTGAGATTTTACAGTGTATAGCTCAACTCTCAAATTATAAATCTCACACAATAGGAAATGCTCCTAAAGAGCTGATTATAACTCAGCAGTCGACGTCGTTGTAAGCTCCTCTCTAATGGTGGTCGACTGCTTCGTTCTTATATTTTCTTCCCTCTGTAATTTCTCTATTTTTAGTCCCTCGTGAATCGATCAAGCCTTTTCTTCATTTGATCTTGTTGTTTAAATAGCCTCTGTTCAAATTCATTCGTTTGACACACTTTTCTTCCCGTTGAAATATGTTCTGTAAAGTACCGACAGGGAGTTGTCCTTGTGTCCTTTCTTTTGCAGGCTTTTGTCATCTTTTGATTTGGCTTTTTACGTTCCAGCAGCTGTTTGCTCCCACAACTAAATTATTCCAGCAGCTGTTTTATCTTCTTTGACGCGCAACAGCTGGTTCACCTTCATTGCAACAGCTGATTCATTTACTTCCAGCAGCTGGTTCATTAGCTTCCAGCATCTGGTACATCAGCTTCCAGCAGCTGGTTCATGAACTTCCAGCAGCTGGTACATCAACTTCCAGCAGCTGGTGTAACTTTGTTTTAGCGCTACGGATGATTCTCCTTGACGCGCAACAGCTGTTTTGTGATCCTTGATGCGCAACGGCTGGTTGCGTTCCTTGATGCGCAACAGCTGGTTGTGATCCTTGATGCGCAACGGCTGGTTCTCTTTTAATTTCACTGTAGCTCACGACTGAATCACTGTAGCTTGCGACTGAATCACTGTAGCTTGCGACTGATAAACTCTTTGCTTCTCACGACTGGACAAATTCTGCTTCATGACAGTATTCTTTGATACTTTTCTTGTTGTATTTCCAGCTAACATCTGTACACTAAGTAGAAACATTAGTAACACAATAATAGGTTTTGTGTAATTCAAAACACAGATCTGGATCTGTTATCCAGACTCATCAATCTCTCCCTTTTTGATTTACACAAAACCTCAAATAAAAAATGCATGATCTAACAATTCTCTCCCTTTTTGTGGGAATCAAAAAGGGTAGAAATCTGGTCTTCCCGAAATATTTTAAATAAAGCTCTCCGTACACTGCCACAACAAAAACCGTGACAGCAGGAATTTTGAAAAACAAAAACGGATTTTTGGGAAGAACCAAATGCAACAATATGCTATGATTTTGAAAAAGGCGATCGAAACAAAACTGGAACTGATGCATAAACAGATAGCTCAAATTAATAAAGACAAAGACATTACTCTTACTATCTTTTATAACATAAGCTCAAAGAAACACAAAGCATCAGCAGCTGAAATAATTTCCGCATACCATCAGAGCACTTTAAAACATATAGCTCAAGCGTTTTGAAATAAATGCTCGTTCAAGAACAACCCGCTCTGATACCACTTGTTAGGACCGAAGGATCAGATCTTAATAAAATAAGCTGCTATAAAGGAGCTACAATAGCTCATGGTTCTTGAACATAAAATAGAGCACCGGAGAAAGATCTGGTATGTAATAAAAACATGCGGAAAATACCAGAACTGAATCCTAATTTTAAAAACTAACACAAACAGATTTCTGTTAAACAATACGAATGATGCGTGTGACTGTGAAATCTGTTTGCTATGTGCAAGTGTGATTTCTGTTATAGTATGCATGCTAATGTAAAGTGCATATGCTGAATACTGTAAATAAAAGAATACAATACACTGCGATTTGTTTATGGAAGTTCGGATATAAATATCCTACATCTCCCCTTCTTCCTTCTTCAGGAAGGTTCCACTAGAAGATATGATCTACACCTCATGTACAGACCTGATCCCGCAGCCAGCAGCTGCGAGAACTCCTAGACTCCACCAGCCCTCGACTGTCTCAATCAGAACTTGTTTAACGTCTCTGTTCAAAGACTACAGACACAGAGTTTAACGTCTTCGTGCTTGGACGGGATCTGATTTTTGTTTGTGATTCACTCGCTAATCAATTTCGCACATCTCTCAAAATATGCGAGTGAATCTGTGTGTGTGAGATTTTACAGTGTATCTCAACTCTGAAATTATAAATCTCACACACTGGGAAATGCTCCTAAAGAGCTGATTATAACTCAGCAGTCGACGTCGTTGTAAGCTCCTCTCTAATGGTGGTCGACTGCTTCGTTCTTCTATTTTCTTTCCTCTGTAATTTCTCTGTTTTTAGTCCTCGTGATCGATCAAGCCTTTTCTCATTTGATCTTGCTGTTTAAATAGCCTCTGTTCAAAATTCATTCGTTTGACCCAGACCTGATCCCGCAGCCAGCAGCTGCGAGAACTCCTAGACTCCACCAGCCCTCGACTGTCTCAATCAGAACTTGTTTAACGTCTCTGTTCAAAGACTACAGACACAGAGTTTAACGTCTTCGTGCTTGGACGTGATCTGATTTTTGTTTGTGATTCACTCGCTAATCAATTTCGCACATCTCTCAAAATATGCGAGTGAATCTGTGTGTGTGAGATTTTACAGTGTATCGCTCAACTCTCAAATTATAAATCTCACACACTGGGAAATGCTCCTAAAGAGCTGATTATAACTCAGCAGTCGACGTCGTTGTAAGCTCCTATCTAATGGTGGTCGACTGCTTCGTTCTTCTATTTTCTTCCCTCTGTAATTTCTCTGTTTTTAGTCCCTCGTGAATCGATCAAGCCTTTTCTTCATTTGATCTTGCTGTTTAAATAGCCTCTGTCCAAATTCATTCATTTGACACACTTTTCTTCCCGTTGAAATATGTTCTGTAAGTACCGACAGGGAGTTGTCCTTGTGTCCTTTCTTTTGCAGGCTTTTGTCATCTTTTGATTTGGATTTTTACGTTCCAGCAGCTGTTTGCTCCCACAACTAAATTATTCCAGCAGCTGTTTTATCTTCTTTGACGCGCAACAGCCGGTTCACCTTCATTGCAACAGCTGATTCATTAACTTCCATCAGCTGGTTCATTAACTTCCAGCAGCTGGTACATCAACTTCCAGCAGCTGGTGTAACTTTGTTTTAGCGCTACGGCTGATTCTCCTTGACGCGCAACAGCTGTTTTGTGATCCTTGATGCGCAACGGCTGGTTGTGTTCCTTGATGCGCAACAGCTGGTTGTGATCCTTGATGCGCAACGGCTGGTTCTCTTTTAATTTCACTGTAGCTCGCGACTGAATCACTGTAGCTTGCGACTGCGACTGAATCACTGTAGCTTGCGACTGATAAACTCTTTGCTTCTCACGAATGGACAAATTCTGCTTCATGACAGTCTTCTTCGTTACTTTTCTTGTTGTATTTCAGCTAACATCTGTACACTAAGTAGAAATATTAGTAACACAATAACCGGTTTTGTGTAATTCAAAACAAGATCTGGATCTGTTATCCAGACTCATCAATCTCTCCCTTTTTGATTTACACAAAACCTCAAATAACAAATGCATGATCTAACAATTCTCTCCCTTTTTGTGGGAATAAAAAAGGGTAGAAATCTCGTCTTCCCGAAATATTTTAAATAAAGCTCTCCCTACACTGCCACAACAAAAACCATGACAGCAGGAATTTTGAAAATCAAAAACAGATTTTTGGGAAGAACCAAATGCAACAATATGCTATGATTTTGAAAAAGGCGATCGAAACAAAACTGGAACTGATGCATAAACAGATAGCTCAAATTAATAAAGACAAAGACATCACTCTCCCTGTCTTTTATAACATAAGCTCAAAGAAACACAAAGCATCAGCAGCTGAAATAATTTACGCAATGGTAGTCTCGTGAAATTTTGCAAAATTTCGTAAATTAAACATATAGCTCAAGCGTTTTGAAATAAATGCTCGTTCAAGAACAACCCGCTCTGATACCACTTGTTAGGACCGAAGGATCAGATCTTAATAAAATAAGCTGCTATAAAGGAGCTACAATAGCTCACGGTTCTTGAACATAAAACAGAGCACCGGAGACAGATCTGGTATGTAATAAAAACATGAGGAAAACACCAGAACTGAATCCTAATTTTAAAAACTAACACAAACATATTTTTGTTAAACAATACGAATGATGCGTGTGACTGTGAAATCTGTTTCTATGTGAAAGTGTGATTTCTTTTATAGTATGCGTGCTAATGTAAAGTGCATATGCGGAATACTGTAAATAAAGAATACAATACACTGCGATTTTTTTATGGAAGTTCGGATATAAATATCCTACATCTCCCCTTCTTCCTTCTTCAGGAAGGTTCCACTAGAAGATTTGATCTACACCTCATGTACAGACCCGATCCCGCAGCCAGCAGCTGCGAGAACTCCTAGACTCCACCAGCCCTCGTCTGTCTCAATCAGAACTTGTTTAACGTCTCTATTCAAAGACTACAGACACAGAGTTTAACGTGTTCGTGCTTGGACGGGATCTGATTTTTGTTTGTGATTCACTCGCTAATCAATTTCGCACATCTCTCAAAATATGCGAGTGAATCTGTGTGTGTGAGATTTTACAGTATATCGCTCAACTCTCAAATGATAAATCTCACACACTGGGAAATGCTCCTAAAGAGCTGATTAGAACTCAGCAGTCGACGTCGTTGTAAGCTCCTCTCTAATGGTGGTCGACTGCTTCGTTCTTCTATTTTCTTCCTTCTGTAATTTCTCTGTTTTTAGTCCCTCGTGAATCGATCAAGCCTTTTCTTCATTTGATCTTGCTGTTTAAATAGCCTCTGTTCAAATTCATTCGTTCGACACAGTTTTCTTCCCGTTGAAATATGTTCTGTAAAGTATCGACAGGGAGTTGTCCTTGTGTCCTTTCTTTTGCAGGCTTTTGTCATCTTTTGATTTGGCTTTTTACTTTCCAGCAGCTGTTTGCTCCCACAACTAAATTATTCCAGCAGCTGTTTTATCTTCTTTGACGCGCAACAGCTGGTTCACCTTCATTGCAACAGCTGATTCATTAACTTCCAGCAGCTGGTTCATTAACTTCCAGCAGCTGGTTCATCAACTTCAAGCAGCTGGTTCATGAACTTCCATCAGCTGGTTCATTAACTCCCAGCAGCTGGTACATCAACTTCCAACAGCTGGTGTAACTTTGTTTTAGCGCTACGGCTGATTCTCCTTGACGCGCAACAGCTGTAACTTCCAGCAGCTGGTTCATTAACTTCCAGCAGCTGGTTCATCAACTTCAAGCAGCTGGTTCATGAACTTCCATCAGCTGGTTCATTAACTTTCAGCAGCTGGTACATCAACTTCTAGCAGCTGGTGTAACTTTGTTTTAGCGCTACGGCTGATTCTCCTTGACGCGCAACAACTGTTTTGTGATCCTTGATGCGCAACGGATGGTTGTGTTCCTTGATGCGCAACAGCTGGTTGTGATCCTTGAT